>JASDQU010739029.1:174212-206196 GCA_032191745.1 Picea mariana
GCATTTATTTTAGGAAAATTTGTATTAAACACAATTCTCGTACTTTTCAAAATTTTATACATGCATTAAATTTAAAATTGAATCAAGTGTGTGTGTGTGTGTGTGTGTGTACACACACACACACACACACATATATATATATGAGAATCAACAATTGACCGGGATTACCTAGGTGAGGCATAGGTTCAAATCTGACTAGTTGCCACTATAAACCCTAGGCTAGTGCTAACAGCCCACAAGCCAATGCCTAGCAAGAAACTTATGACTTAGCAAGGATTGAGACGCCCATAGACACACCTTTGAAGGGGGTTCCAGTCAAGGGGGCATGTATCCTTCTAGTCTTATCACAATGGGCCATAGTCTCATCAGGGATTTAAACCCTGGTGGGAAGAGTGCAAGTACTACGTCCCAACCATCTGGTCAAACCACCTCAACCTTTAATTTATATTGATAAGAAAGATTTGAACCTAAGTGGGGGAGGATAACAAATTATTCTTTTAGCCACCCAAACTAGACCCATTTGACTTATATGTATGTATGTGCTATCTAATATTAAGCCCAAGGGGTCAACTCAACTAGTTGTCACCAATATTTATAGGTATTTGGCTAGTTTTATGTTAGTAAGTGCCCAATTATAATCCCCTAGATAAGGATATTGGTTTAGTTAATAAATTTACTAGAAATACCATCCATAAATGTGAGGAAGCATCCCTTAGATTTCCCATAAAAATTTCCTTGAAAAAAATGATTTTAAATATTCATTATAAAATTTGAATTCATTTGACTAAGAATAAGAATTAGATGTATTTGAATTCCTTTGAGTGAATGGAAACTTAACTTATAAATTAGAATATTTTAATTTGGCATAAGTGTGCGGAAAGTTTGGATGAAGATGACCTAGTATTACCTGGTTTTGATATGATTTTCAATTTTCATCCGTTAAGAATGTTTTTATGTAAAAAAATTTATATATATCTTAAATCAAACAATATATTAGTGGATGGGAAATTAAGACGTTTCAAATGGTAAGCAATAAGCAATAAACATTTAGTTTAATTAATCAAGAATCTAATAATCTAGTTACATGGTTTATCATGAATTTAAAAAATTGTAATAGTAATAATGGAAATTCAACTAAACATTAATATGATTTTATGTATATATATACACAATAAGCATTGGTTAAATCTCCTCCACATGAAGTGAATTAAATGTAATTTCCCAAATTTTACAATAAATATATATTTCACAAATGAATTTTTAGACATCTTCTTCATAAAGAATGAAAATTAAAACTATTAAATCAATTCTTATATTTCTTCTTGTTATATAAAAAATTAAAATGTTCTTCTCTATAACCTCCCGAGGCACGCAACATGTCCAAGTGCTTTCTTTTCGGTCAAAAAGAGGTTTCTTGAAAGTTTCATTCATTAAATTTAACGGAACAGAAACGGTGTTTAAGGCGCGAGCAATTAGGGGGCCCACTTCCGTAAGCAAAACGGATTTCGCGCTTAAAAGACTCGCGCTCATGCTTTCACATTGAATTATATTTTAATATATTAAAGCAAGCACTCATTCAATGCACGCCTACCCTATTGAGCTTACAAAACGTAACTATCTTTAAAAATTCAATGCCGAATTGTTAGGCACCAATCTTTTCTTTCACTCTCTTCCATCAGAGGTAGGGTTGGACGAGATAAGATACGAATTCATTTTTTCCAATAAGAATTCGATTGAACCTTAGTAGGTCGTGTTAGGTCATAACACAATAATTTCATGAAGGAGTATGATCCACTCTAGCAACATATCCTTCTGGACATTAAACCCAAATCGTAGTACAAGAATCACTTGCACTTACACATGAGGAGTTTGCATTTGCAGGTATTCTCCAGAGAATTGAACTTGGGTCTTTTAGGACATAACAAAACAATTAGATGAAGGGGTATCTAATTATAGCATTCACTATATATCATGTTACTAGGGAAATTGGTATCAAGTCCGATTGACTCATAACACAACATGAACTTGCACTTGCATTAGAGGGGACCTCATTTGTTGATGTTCTTAATGGGATTGAACCCAAGTCCTCATAGCACACTAATTAAATGCAAATCTATTGATTGGGGATATATATTAGATTACAACACGTTTTTTGGGACAAGCATGCCATACACTTTGCAGAGCTGTAGCAGGAATAATGTAGACTTGTAGCAGGAATAATGCAAAGCTATAGAAATAATATATGCAAAGCAATGGAAAAGAATAATGCGGAGTTATATAAAGAATAATACAAAGTTGTAGCGGGAATACTTGCAGAGCATCGGTAGGGAATAACCCACTGATTGTTCTAATATGCAAAAATGGTAAACCATAAATGTTTTATGGTTTTTGATCTGGATTGGATCATTATATTATTTTTCATCTATCTCAATACTTTCTAGGTGGAAAAACTGGAGGATTCGGCTTGCAGGACCATTTTGGCGGCTGGTCCAAATTTGGGTCCAAAAAAACAATATGAAACCTTCTAGAGCCATTTTGAAGCATAAAACGACACTTTTTTTATGGTCCAAACCTTACCACGGAGAAATATTGTGTATTGTACACGTCAAGACCTTTCCAACGATGCAAGAATCCCCTCAATTGGAGTTCGTTTGCGAAATTTATGTCTCCCGCAAGTTGACCCACCGTATTGATCACCATGGTGTGAGTGGATGCCACCTCAATCCCCATTACTTAAACATGTGGGGCTAGCCATGTAGTGTATTTTCTAGAACATTCTAGAAGTTCCAAATTGAATCACTAATTAAGGGTTGAAGAAGTCAATACCCTAACCCTATATGACTATCTGGGTATGTTAAATACCAGGCCACTAGGAGGAGAAGGGGTTCCATTTTGTGTTATTGTATGTTGTTCCATAGCAGAGAAGAACAATTGGGAGTGAGAAAATAGAGATAATAACATAGGGCGTTAATATTGTGTAGTAGCCTAATAGGCCACAAGTCTCAGGTAACTCCATAGAGAGTTCCTTCTCCTTTGTACTTGCATCATTTTCATAATAGAGAAAAGAGAGCAAAGTAACTTCACCTTCTAGTTGGGTTTTCTTCCATAAGGATTTCCCAGAGAAACCTTTGTGTTATTTTGTGGATGGTGTGTGATTGTATTTTACTGTTCTCTTTTTTCTACATTTTATCTATTTTATGCATAAGCAAAAAATCAGTAACTAAAGATTCTGAAATCTAAAGGAATTTAACCTTCATAGTGTAGATTTCAATTTTATTTATCTGATATGTTGTGACAAATTGTTCTAGTGGAATATCCATGGCACTTTACAGATCATTTTTACTATGTATATTTATTGAGTGTTAGGGCTGGAGGAAATCACAAAGTGTGATTGTTATCATACCATTATGTTGTCAAAAATTGTCCAAGATTATGCTACTGTTAAACACTCTTGTTGAGAGAACAAAGACTATGTATTGTAACATTTTAGTTGTTGAATAATACATAGAGTGTAGAGTTTTTTTTTCTAGGAAAGGTTTTCCCAAGGATATCATGTTATTAATTGTTTGTTGTTTATTTAATGTGTTTGCAACTATTCTATTTTTAATTTTTGCACATTCTTCTCTCATGGATTAGTGTAGGAAGTGTATTCTGCACATCTTCTTCCTTCCATTTGGTATAAGATCCTGATCACCTCAGATCTAAGTTGTTAGGGACAAGGATTTTTTATCTAATCTTTGTTTGAGTGGGAGCTTGCGCAAAAACAAATCTTGTTGCAAGGAAATGACGAGCACATCTATATTAGAAATGGATAATTTTAATGGCACTAATGTTTAGCTATGGAAGCTCAATATGGAGGATCTTCTCGTAGATCGAGATCTATGGGTTGCAGTATCTGGAACCAAACCCACTGGTACGATAGATGAAGAGTGGATAGTGTTGGAGAGAAAGGTGAGAAGTTTTATTAGGTTCTATGTGTCTGATTCAACATAATTGAATGTTTTTTAAGAACAAACTACCATAGATCTTTGGAATAATTGGGGGATTTGTATCAAGCTAAATCCTTGGTTAATAAACTTTTTCTACGAAAAAGGTTGTTTGCATTGAGAATGGGTGATGGTGATTATGTAGCCAAGCACCTAAATACATTTAATATTGTTGTGACCCAATTGATCTCAATTGAAGTAAAGATGAATGAGGAGGATCATTGTATGACCCTTTTGCGTTCTTTGCCAAATTCATGGGACAATCTGATAATGGCCATTGGAAGAACTATGAAGACATTGGTGCTTGATCATGTTGTGGTTTCTTTACTCTCAAAGGAGGTGAGGCTAAAAGCTTCTAAATCCACCAATGAGGCCTTGGTTGTTCAAGGAATATAGAAGAAAAAAGGTAAGAAGAGAGAAAAGCGTATATCCAAATCATGTGGGAGACATAAGTCTCCTGGAAAGTCCAAGGAAAAATGTTGGATCTACGACAAGGTCAGACATTTCAAAAGGGACTACAAGGAAGAAAAGAAGAAGAATAAGAAGGAAAAGAACGATTCTATTGATGAGTTTGAAAAATTTTCTTAGGAGGATGGTGGAAGTGGATTTGTTGCAGCTTTGGCAACCTGTTCAAGCTAGAGTGCATGGATAATAGACTATGGATATTATTTCCATATGACTCACCATTGGCATTGGATTTCAATGTATGAGAAATATGATGGTGGAATGGTATACCTTGGTGATGACTCTCCTCTCAACATAGTTGGTTGTGGTAGAGTCTTGATCAGATTCCTTAATGGAAGAGTAAAGGGGACCAATGGAGTTGTGCACCTTCCGTGTTTAGCATGAAACCTACTAGCAATAAGCATACTTAATTATTTGTATGTTGTTTTCTCTAACAAAGGGTGCAATATGGTATAAGGATCTATGGTACTTGCTAAGGGTCTTCGTGTGGGCACTTTATTCTAGCTTAATGGGTGCACTATTTAGTGTAATAGTTCTTCCATTTATATAGAAAAGAGATTTATAGGATCTACACCTTCATAATCAAAACCTCCTAAACATGCTCTTGCTTCGGAAACCAAGTTTCCTACAAAGAATACAATGTGATGGCACCAAATATTGGGCCATATAGGTGAGAAGGGCCTACAGGACTTGAAAAAATAAATCGTATTGATGGATTAAATTATTGTACTCTTGAATTTGATTTCTGTGAGCATTCATGTATGGAAAATAGAACCATGTTTAGTTTTATTCTAGTTCTCATAAATCTTCTAGGTTGTTGGACTTAATTCATTATGATGTATTTGGTCTAGTTAGAGTTCCTTCAATTTATAAGGCTTTGTATTATGTGTCATTCATTAATAATTATTCTAGAAGGACATGCATATATTTTCTTAGAACTAAACTTGAGGTTTTTAATTGGATTAAGGAGATTAAATCTCTCTTGGAAAATCCAACTGATATGAAAATTAAGGTGTTGAGAATTGATAATGGCAGTGAGTTTTGTTTTGCAAAGTTTGATAATTTTTGTAAGGAGAATGGTATTGAAAGACATAAGACAAATACATACACTTGTCAACAAAATGGAGTTGCAGAATGGATGAATATAACATTGATGGAGAGAGCTAGGAGTATGCTCAGTGGAGCTAGCTTGGAGAAGAAGTTTTTGGGAGAAGTAGTTGCTACTACATGTTACTTGATTAATAGGTCTCCCACATCAACTCTTGTAGACAAAACCCCTGTGGAAGTATGGATAGGAAAGAATCCCTCACTTCAACATCTTTTTGTTTTTGGTTGTGAGACATACGCTCATGTTTGATCCAGAATATTTTAGGAATGAAATGAAAGAAGATATATTACAATGAAGTACTCATGAAAATTGCCAGAAACAGAGAGATACAACAATACATGATTTCTATTAATGAAAGAATTGTACAGAGACTGTAAAAATACAAAGTGCAAGACTCCCTAGAATGGTGGTAGATTTATCTCTAAGAAAAGATGTGATGACTATGATCATTCACAAGAATATGATTACAATGAGACTCTAAAGGACATTTTATGATAAACATGAATGCCAAAACCCTAGACATCCAAAAACCTAACCTTAGGAGAAGAAACGCCAAAGTCAAGTGGGCCCCGTTGGGGTAAGTTAACACATTAAATTCCCGGGGTCGTAACTTCTGCATAGGATCTCCATTTTAGGAGCGTGATAGCTCATTGGGAAGATATTTTCGAGAACTATGCATTATGCCATCAAAATCTAACTCTATCTATAGTTTGATTGTGGCAAGCCAAGAAAACATTGTTGTTACACATCAAAATTACGTGCACGATGTTACGTGCATTCAATGGGCGAGCTTTTCATCCGCACAGACTTTTGTAGTCCCTGTCCATCCAATTGGGTGGCAAAACCATTTCTGTAGACGTCGATTTGGTCGATTCTCCCCTCGATTACAACATGTTATTTGGAATAAGTTGGTTCTATGCTATGACCGTCGTTGCTTTGTCAGTTTTTCGATGTGTACAATTTCCTCATCAAGGTAAAATTGTCACTATCAATCAATTAGATTTTTGTACGCCTGACGCTCGCGTTCCCACTACCAAAAATATTCCCTTCTTGGGCGATCATAAGATCACACATGAAAGCATTGGTGTTAGCTTGTTGAAATACTATAGCCTCATGGGTACCTTCCCTACACCACTTCCACCCTTTGCACATCATATTTCCACGATCAATATGATTTTGACTACGGTTTACCAATCCTTAGAATCATCTGACCCTTGGATTGTACCCAGTCTGTTGTAATTCAGTGACACCGTGCCACTTAGTCTAGCCGAAACCTCATACGTTGCTATCCAATCCGCTTCTACCTCTTCGAATGACCAACATCTATTGGCACCCAACAGTTACTCGATGTCATCATGGTTTAATTCCTTGTCGCCTGTAATCAACTACATTACCCCAATTTTTCCTTCTAATGAATCTATTCTGGAAATGCTTAGCGTTGTCGAGCTACCTCGGGATGATAACCATCATCGATCCTCTTTTCTTCCCCCTCGTGAAGAAATTCGAGGAGATATACACTCTATCTTCCCTCCTGATGATGATTTTCCATTGTCTCCCATGACTTCAATTTCCGATGACTTGGATTCAGTAGTTGACATGGTGATCTCTTCGGTAGGGCTATTGGAGCCTGATCTCCTTACCCCTGTCACAGCCCTCGACATGTGTTCCTTCCAAAATGATTTTCTTCCATCCAGTGAAGATCTCTTGGAAGCCATGACCGAGTTTTGTCCCTTAGCATGGTGTCCTTCTAGAGCGTTATTCTCTTGGAAGCCATGATCAAGGAGAATCTACGAGCATAGTTTCTCTTCTCTGTAGCAAGCTCGTTAAAAAGTGAAATAGAGGTTACGAGCATATTTTCTCTTCTCTGTAGCAAGCTCATTAAACAATGAAACAGAGATCTAGGGACTGAACCTAGAGCCTTGAGCATAGTTCTTTTCTTGTGTCAAGCTCGTTAAAAAATGAAACAATTACCTCTCCCGTCAGGTCGAGTCTTTCACCAGATCTCGTAGATGTCGAGTCGAGTCTTTCATTAGATCTCGCATTTGAACCTTCATTTCATCCACCTGTATCATTTTTCTCCATCTAATATAGAAATTGGCGACAACCTCAAAGTCAGTGAATGAATTGAAGCTTGGGGGGCATGTCTCTAGCCTTTGATGATCATTCTGGAGTTAAGCCACTAGCTTTCAAGATGGGGGCAGAGTACCGAGCTTAGTCTTTGTTCTTTCTCATGCTCGAAAAAACATGAGAATGTAATCGAGTAGACTTTTATCACTTTTTCGGACTCGTAAAGGTTATACGAAAAAGGAACCCTCTGGAATCTTCTTTAAACTCTTTCCAGACTCTCTAAACATGAAAATATAGTCGAGAGATCTTTCTTCCTTTCCCACTCGTTAAAAGGTTTGAAAGGGCATTTTTCGAGTGATAATTTATCTCTTTTTCGGCCTCGTGAGACTAATATTACGAAAAAGGACAACATTGGAGTCTTCTTTAAGTTGTTTTCAGACTCTCTAAATATGAAAATCCATCAATTTTACCTTATCTGGACTCGTTAAACAATCATACATTGAAGGGCCCATACGGGACCGAACCCTTACTTCTTCCAGTTTTCTAAACAAAGGAAGAGGGACTTACCGAAGGTGAGTCATATCGAGCATGTGTTACCCTCCTCGAGCTTGTTAAATTAAAAAGAGGTACTCATCTATCTGGATGGGGGAAAAATTGAAAGAAGCAAGCCAAGCAGTTTTTGAGAGCACTACCAGTAGCTCTTACGGTCGCCCTTGAACATGACACTTTGTCTTTGCACGCATTTTAATCTGTTGAACCTATGCACTGAGCCAATCGTATGAGTTTCTTTTACTCCTTTGGGTCACCTGGCGAAAGTCACAACATCCATTTCATCATCAAGTTTTGGTCTATGTCACATTTCTGTTGTTGTGCCTCAGTGTTCAAGGGAAGTATCTACCTCGAGAGTCATCCATCACAAATATCCTGTTTCAATACCCATGTCAGTCCATGCTCATTTGATCTACCAATTACATCTCTGTGTCAGTTTCATATCATTGATGGGGGATACATCAAGGCCCTCCTTCGACGAGCGTATTCCTCTCAACTTCAACACATTATCCAGGAACTAGACTTAGAAACCAGTTAGTACCTTGGGACCTGCATGCCTCAATGGTAGGCCTCCTCACGTCCAATAGTGGGTTTACATCATTGACCTCTGATCAGATGATTCCACAGATGTTCGACTTCAACTCATTCATTCACATTCGTTGGAATGTACTAGAGTACCTTGGGAATCATTGACATCAATGGTGATCTCCCTCGCGCTTGTTAACGGTTTACCTCATTGATCGGTAATCAAGTGCCTTCTGCCATGTTTGACATCAGGACATCTATTCACATGATTAGATTCATACCACATAGGGATTTCTAAGAAAACCCTGGGTTGAGTCATCACTCTGATATATACTTTGCCCAGGTTGCGACGGAGTTTCTCTGGACATTGAGACATATATTGTAACATAGATCCACTTTGTATTGGTCGTGGCTATGTCTTGTTGTCTCGTATATCCACTGTGTATTCTTCATAGCTATGATCAGTTCAGGTCATAAGAGTATAGATCCACATTGTATCTTCGATGGCTATACCTTTTATCAATATCATTACGGATCCATAGTGTATTCTATGGCGGCCATACCTGAAAAAGTCTTTATCACTCAAGCATAGGTATGTCTGCCTTGGGTTTGAAACATGTCATAATATTTGTTTCATGGTTGTGTGCATATTTTTCTGGTCTCTCTGTGTCCATACCCTTGCTCGAAAAAGTCTACAAAGTACTTCATTCATCATCGTCTTATGACTTCGCACTTTGGGGGGAAATCTGTTACACATCAAAATTACTCTTTGCAATGATGGCTAGTGTCATCATTATAAATATTGCAAGTGTCGCATATTGGTCGCAAGTGTCGTAAACATCATACTGCCTATTTCGTCTCTCTAACAACATCGTAAGCACACTAAGACACCTCAAAGAGTAGTTTTGAAGAAGGAAAATCAATTGACAGAAGAGTACAAACCGTGTGCCACTGAAAAAGCCACTAAAACATCAATTTTGGGAGGGAGCGCCCCCCTACCTACTGATAGAGAGCGTTGGCGCTCTGTATTCCCTTATAGAGGAGCATTCTAGCGCTATGTGCCCCTTTTAAGGGAGCGCTTCTCTTTTTTGGGAAAAATTCGGTTTGTTGGAGGAAATTAGGGGACAATCCCCTCAATATCTGAAGGTATTTGGGTTTGAATCTTGGGTCAAGGCATGATCTTAGGAGATATCCAAAATTGAAGGATAGGAATCCTCAACTTATCCCAAATATCTCTCAAGTGTTTAGGCCTCTCCAAGCCTATATAAGGAGGCCTCCTCATGGTATAATAGATGGATGGAGATTGAGAATTACACCAAACTTATGATCCTATAAGTGAGATGCCATCAAAGAAATCCGTGTAGAATACTTGAGCATAGGGGTTGGACAAGGAGGACTGGAAGAAGCCGTTGCACCTTCATCAAAGGATTGTAAGTGATTTTACTTGTTCTTATTAATATATCAATGCTTGGCCTGTTTCTTTCAAACTTATGTTTGGTTCCACATGATTTTGTCTTCAATAGATAGATCTATGTTTGAGCTAATCTCAGTAGAATAGAAAGTCCATTGTATCCTCGTTTGTTCTACAGGATCTATCAAGGAGCTCAATATTGAAGCTCAACTTGGATTTCAAAAGGAAAAACGTCGTTAACAAGGTACATATATTTATTCTTCTTTCTCATATATTAGCTTGATTAGATCTAAAGGACTGTCAGTGACCACGCTAAGCACTTTTCTGTCTTGGCCTTAGGAATCTAGAGACCAAGAGGGAATCCACTTGTCTGCAAGAGGATTCACCTGTAACAATTGTTTAGAGCCCCAAAACATCCCTAGAAGTACAGAAATATGTATTGACATGAAAACATCCAAAATAAGCAAGTTGAAATAGGTAGGCGGCCACCAACATCCACCTAGATGTTGTGTATGGAATCAGGAAAACCCCGTAAGTGAACACCCCACAATTACAAAGAATTGTCCCCATTACAGAGAAACGTGTTGAACTGAAAACTGTCAAGATGAGCCAATTGGAATTTGGGACAGGTGGGTGGCCACCAATATCCACTTGGAACAGTCCTCCCCCCTTAGGAAGCAATGGTCTGCATTGCGTTGAGCACCTGGGGAAGAGGGGAAAGTGTTTTCTGAATCTGAATCTTGGTGAGATGCATGCCTTGTTGGAGAAGTTGTGATGCTTGATCTGTAGAAGGCTGTCACGAACCTGTTGTTTGCAAGGTTTCCTTTGTTCCACGAACCTGTTGTCTCTGGCCTTGACAGGGAATTGTGTAGGAATCATTTCAGGTGAAGGAACAATATCAACTTTTTCTTCTGCAATCTGCTTTTGCTGGATAGAAGGTGTTCATGCTGTAGTGGTTGTAGTGGTATTTTGTTCATCCTTTGAACAGACTACGAAGAGGATGAATGTTTTAGTATGAGAGATTACCTTGTGGCACTGTTTTGGTGGAACAGTAGTTGGAACTACCTCTGGTATCCTATAGAGCTGACCCCCCAGAGTAATAATGACACTACGGGGTCAAGACTCATTAACAACATGACGTTCCACATATATGGTTAGCCTAAAACAACATCACAGAAATCAAGAGGGGAAACATCACACACTACCTCATCCTTGAAGGGATGGAGGCCATAGGACAAGCGACATTGTTGGCTGACACGAAGATCTTGTCCCTGGTGAAGCCACCTTATGTTGTATGGATGCGGGTGTGGTGTTATCGACAACCCCAATTGTTTGACAACCTCAACTGAGATGAGGTTCTTATGGATATCGTTATCAATAATGAAATGCAACAGGCCCTCCTTCACCCACATCTGTGAATGGAAGAGGTGCTCCCCTCTTCATGATCTACTGGTTCTTCTGGTTGAATCGTTGTGGTCATGACAGTAGCAGTGGGGTCTGTGTCGATGATTTGTTTGTTTTCAATATTTATTGGATCAGATTCTGAATCAGGGTTTGGCTCTTTATCTTTGACCTCAACCACCAATGACTGTTTCGAGCGACATTCATCGGTGTTGTGCCAGGGGATTTTGTGGAAGTCACACCACTTCCCAATGTCATTCTTCATCTTTCCTTTACCCTTCTTTCCATGTGTCTTGGATTGGTTGTCTGGAGGTTGTTGGTTAGGTTTGTCTTTACCATGCTTTGGTTGTTTTGGATTTGCAGACTCGAATGACCATTTGTTCTGGTGCCTAAATTTCTACTCAATTTTGACAGCATATCGATAGACAACTCCCAATGATGAGATGTTTAGGAAATCCATTTCGGTTTGGATGTACATATGCAGAGCCCAATGGTATTTAAGAATCAGATGCCACTCAGAATATTTGATACCCAAATTGGTGTGAAAGGTATGGAAAGTGTTTGTAAACTCTGAAAATGTTTGTCTCTTCTCTTGCCGCAGTGTGGTCCATCTCATGTACTGGTCTTCATAGTTATCAACAGGGCAATATTGTTCCTTGACCGCATCCACAAAAAAATACCAATTAGGCTCGACCCCATATATTCCAGATTCCTCTGTGGATCTTTTCTCCCAGTAAGTTTCCCACCAATGTTTTACATAGGGGAGAGCCTTGAGGAGTGCGAAGGTGATCTTTTCCCTGTCGAAAAAAATTGAACAAAGAAATAACCTTCTAGCAGATTTAACCATTTTTCTAAGTCATCCACATTTATCTGACCTTCAAATATGGGAATATAAAAAATAACTTGGACCTTGAAGGGAGAGGTTCCTCTAAAATGTTTGATTGATGAAGATGTGTATGTTGCTATCGGCGGGCGTTGAAGGATGTGTGCAAAATTCTCCATCATTTCATCCCTCTGTCGCCCGAGAGATTTCTCAAGGAACAGGTTAATAGAATTTTTTGCTCTGTCATTTTTCTTTTCTACCACAATAGAGGGTTTCTTGGGCGCGCGAGAGCGATTTTCCTCAAGAGAGACAAGCTTGAGACCCAACTTTCTATACTCGGACCTCGTTGGAGACATGCACTAGAAAAAAAAAATAATCAAGAGCAACCTGGCTCAGATACCACTGATCTAAAATATTTTCAGAACAAAATGAAAGAAGAGATATTACAATGAAATAATCATGAAAATTTCTAGAAATAGAGAGATACAAGAATACTTGATTTATATTAATGAAATAATTGTACAGAGACTGTAAAAATACAGAGTGCAAGACTCGTTAGAATGGTGGCAGCTTTATCTCTGAGAAGAGATGTGAGGGATACGCTCATTCGCAAGAAGATGATTACAATGAGGCTCTAAAGGAATTTTTATGATAAACATGAATTCCAAAACCCTAGACATTTAAAAACCTAGCCCTAGGAGATGAAACGCCAAAGCCATGTGGGCCCCGTTGGGCTAAGTTAGTACATTAACTTCTCGGGGGCGTAACTTTTTTATACAATCTCTATTTTAGGCGTGTGATAGCTCGTTGGAAATTTATTTTCGAGAACTATGCATTATTCTGTCAAACTCCAACGTTGTCTATAGTTTGACTATGGCAAGACAAGAAAACACTTTTTAGATCCCCAAAACATCCCTGGAAGTACAAAAAGATGTACTGACATGAAAACTTCCAAAATAAGCCAGTTGGAATAGGTGGGAGGCCACAAACGTCCACCTAGATGTTTTGTATGGATTCAGGAGATCCCCGTAAGTAAATAACCCACAATTACAAAGAATTTTCCCCATTACAGAGAAACTTGTTGAACTGAAAACTGTCAAGATGAACTAGTTGGAATTTGGGACAAGTGGGTGGCCACCAATATCCACTTGGATCAATGTTCCTAAGGAGAAGCGGTATAATTTGGATAACAAGGTATTGAAATGTATCTTTATCAGATATGGTGTTGGTGTGAAAGGGTACAAGCTTTGGGATCCTATGGCTAGAAAGTTTTTTGTATAGAAGAAATATTATTTTTAGAGAAGTTAATCCTTCTCCCACAATGGTGCAACCAGAAGAGGATGAGAAGGAGCTAGTCACTTCAACTACATCAAGAAAGTTGAACCAAAAATCTAATAAGAATTTCATAAAGGACTTGATGAGGAGGAGGGTTTAGAGAGTTTGGAAGAGGAGGAAGAAACTCCATGTCAAAATTTAAGGAGGTCCACTCAACAAAGAAGGAAACTAGATAGGTATAATTATACTCCATTATATCTCATATGTATATTTTATTTATCTTCTAACACCAATGAATGCAGAATAATGAGAGAGGAAATGGAGATGGAAGATAAGGAGTCTTGGAGATTTCCCATGGATGAGGAAATGGTTTCACTTATAAAGAATAATACATGGGACTTGGCCCCATTTCCTAATGGAGGGAAACCTATTGGATGTAAATGGGTGTTCAAAAATAAGATTAGTTTAGATGGAAATGTTGAAAAGAACAAGGAAATACTGGTTGCAAAATGATATTCCTAGGTTGAGTGGATAAACTTTAGTGAGATATTTTCCCCAATTACTAAGTTAACATCTATTAGGTTCCTAACATCCATTACAGGCACCTTTGATTTGGAGATAGAATAGATGGATGTGAAAACAACATTCCTACATGGTGACTTGAAGGAGGAGATATATATGACACAACCAGAGAACTATGTTGAGATAGGTAAAAGAGTCTTTGGTTTTCAAGTTAAAAAAGTGTTTATATGGTCTCAAATAGTCTCCCAAAATGTGGTACCAAAAGTATGATTCTTTTGTGTCGATATTAAGATTTTTGAGATCCAAATCAGATCACTGTCTGTATTACAAACAAGATGATGGTTATTTCCTTGTTATCACTCTATATGTAGATGATATGTTATTCTTTCGTAATAGTAAGGATCTGATTTGTGATCCGAAGTCTCATCTTTCAGCACAATTTGATATGAAGGACTTGGGGTTTGAAAAATATATCATAGGAATTGAGATCAGTATAGATAAAGTGAACAAAAGGCTTTGGTTAAGAAAGAGTAAGTATCTAAACTATGTGTTATAGTGTTTTTGTATGGCAAATTGCACACCATCGAGTGTTCCAATTTCTGTGGGAACTAAGCTTTCAGTTGAGAAGTGTTCTACAACACCCATAGAGATGAAGGATATGGATTTTGATCCTTATGCTAGTGCAATTGGTAGTCTAATTTAGGCTATGGTCTATACTATACTATAAATTGACCAAGTAGTGGAAGTCTTGAGTCAATTCATGTCTAATCCTGGATGTGAAAATTGGGTTCTAGCGAAGAGGGTGTTAAGATATTTGTGAGGTACTTCTAAATATTTCATTTGCTATCATAATGATGTTTCACGAGACCCACACTTAGTAGATATACATGGTTATGCTGATTTTGATTGGGAAAGGGATGTATATATAAGCATATATACAAGTGGATATGTGTTTTAGTTGTTCGGTGGAGCAGTGAGTTGGTTGAACAAGCGACAATATGTGGTTTCTTTGTACACTTCAGAGGTAGAGTATATGGTATATACTCATGCTTGTAAGGAAGCTATTTGGCTTATGAAACTGTGCTCAGAAGTAGGGCTAAGTCAAAGATCTATTACATTTCAATGTGAAAGTAACAATTCCATTTTCTTAGCTAAGAACCCAACCTTTCATGCAAAGACAAAGCATATAGATATCCAATATCATTTCATTAGGGACATGTTAGAGGATGGAAAGGTGACACTAGGGAAATTCAAATTCTTACAAAATTTTGTACATGCATTGACGAAAGTAGTGATAATAAGTAAATTCAAGTGGTGTTGTGAGTCTATTGGCCTTGTGGGCCTTGGAAATTAGCTTGTAGTTTGATGCATTCTCCCTTGTACCCTTGCAAGGTATATGACAAGTGGGAAAATTTTGGGATAGGTGTTTCATACATCTTGCAGAGATGTAGCATGAATAATGCAGAGCTGTAGAAAGATTATATGCAGAGTAGTGGGAAAGAATAATGTAGAGCTATAGAAATAATAATGCAAAGTTGTAGAAATAATAATGCAATTTTGTAGTAGGAATACTTGCAAAGTAGAGGTAGACAACAGTGGTAGGGCTAGATGACATCACACAGGAAATGGTTTATGCTTTTACTATGCCTATTTATTGAGTGTTAGGGCTAGAGGAAATCAAAGACTACGAGTTTAATTGTAATATTGTGTTGCTGAAATTTCTCCAAGATTATGCTACTGTTGAACTATATTGTTGAGAGCACAAAGACTCTGTATTGCAACATTTTAGTTGTTGAATAATACATAGAGTGTGGGGTTTTTCTCTTGAAAGGGTTTTCCCCATGACATCGTGTTGTTAATCATTTGTTGTTTATTTATTGTTTTTACAAATGTTCTATTTTTAATTTATGCACATTATTCTCTCATGGATTAGTGGAGGAAGCATATTCTGCACCTCTGTGTCCTTTCAATGTTTTGTGGGAGTTGAAACCCACTCACCTTGGTTCATAACACAACAAGAAGTTTCACTTGCACTTGGACATGAGGAGTCTACATCTATCTTGCAAGATCATAACACAAGAAGTAGTTGCACTTGTGCTTGAGGAGTCCTTACCCACCATGTTGGGTCATAGCATAGTTAACACTTGCACTTGCACAAACAAGGAGACATCATTTGTTGATGTTCCCAAGAGGCTCGAACCCAAGTCTCATTGGGTCATAACGCAACAATTAGGGGGAGTATCTATTCCAACACCATGTTCTCAAGGAGAATGAACATGAGTCTCGTTTGATCTACTACAACATGCACATGCACTTGCACCCAAAGAACTCTTCATCCATTGATGTTCTCGAGGAGATTGAATATAAGGCTTATTGGGTACAACAAATACACAATGGGGCATCTATTTTGACCTCATGTTTTGAGGATAGATCATGTCGAGCTACCTAGCGAGCCCCGTGAAGGAGCTCTAAAGATGCACTTCACCTTGGAGATTTGATTAGGTCACTTATATAAGGTTGCTTCATGCAATGAAATATTTCTTCTTTCCATGACAATGATTATACCCTTACCATATAGTGAGTGGGTGCTAGGGAAATTGATATAGGTAGTAAAAGCACCTACATGATTATTTTAAGACTAGAGTGATCTGGATTTATCAGTGAAACGAAATGAAAACACAGATCTATAATATTAACACAGAGACACAGTGGATAATAATGGAGATATAATAAAACTTGACTTCTATTAAATAAGAAATATGTTGAAATTGTAAAATGTGGACTGAAACAAGCTTGCTAGAATGGGGCAACTTATCTCTGAGAAGAGATGTGATGACTACGCTCATTCAAAAGTAGATGAGTACAATGAGGATCCAAAGGCCCTTTTACATCAAACATGAATGCCAAAACCATAGATATCCAAAAACCTAACCCTAGGAGATGA
This sequence comes from Picea mariana, assembly GCA_032191745.1. NCBI lineage: Eukaryota > Viridiplantae > Streptophyta > Pinopsida > Pinales > Pinaceae > Picea > Picea mariana. The sequence goes on from JASDQU010739029.1 coordinate 191,289, forward strand.
AGCGCCAAAAGTCATGTGGGCCTCGTTGGGGTAAGTTGGTACATCAACTTCCCGGGGTCGTAACTTTTTCATACGATCTTTGTTTTAAGTGCACGATATCCCATTAGAAAGGTCTATCTGAGGAATACACATTATGCCATCACACTCTAAATTTATCTATAGTGTGATTTTGTTGGGCCAAAAGAACAATGTTTAGGGCCTCAAAATAGCCCCAAAAGTTTAGGACCTGAAAAGTTAGAAAACAATTTCCAAGATGAAAAATGAAACTACCAAGATGACATATGTATACGATCTAGTTGGAATAGGTGGGTGGCCATCGATATCCACTTGGATCAATCCTCCCCCCTTAGGAAGAAATGGCCTCCATTGTGTTTAGTTCCCCTATCAGATGAGAAAATTTATGTTGAATTTGGCCCCGCGTGAGCCACTTGCCTTCATGCAGGCGTTGCCCTGCTTTGACAACACGATAAAGATGAAACTTCTATGGGAAAGTTCCCTTGACCTGTGTGTCCATGATATGATCAGTGGATTCCTATTCCATGCAGTCAGGTTTGATTTCTGTCTATGCCAATTTTTCTGCTACCTCAGAGGTATCCAATAATGGTGGAAATTATGGCCTAGGGAGGTTCACATTAAACACTAGATGCAAGCCAAGGAAGGGGGGAATGTGGTTAGTGTGGAAACTGAAGGTTGGTTGAGGTAGTTAGTGATGTAGTCGGTTCTCTCTGTCTTATACTTGATGTTCATATGGAATTACTGCAAGTATGTGGGCCACTTCTGATGGTGGTCATTCTGCAAGTTTCCTTGTGTCTGCATGAAATGCAGAGGCTTATGATCAGTGTGGATCATTGTCTCCTTCCTGAGAATGTAATGCATCCACTGGCAACAAGATTGTATAATGGATTACATTTCTTTGTCGTAATTGGGGTACTTACGAACAATATCTGATAGTGTCTCACTATGATAGGCCACGACATGTCCATTTTGAGTGAGAACTACACCCACGACATAGTCTGAAGCATTTGTCTCAATCTCAAGCGGTTTCTGCAAGTTGGGTAATGAGAGCATCGGGGTTGAGCACAAACATTGCTTCAAATCATCGAATGCTTTCTGTTGCGACTAACCCCACACAAAGTTTTCCTTGCCATCACCCCTGGTCACTTGGTTAAGGTCCCATGCAATGTGGGAGAATCCCAACATGAACATGCAATAGAAATTGGCAAGGCCTAAGAATATCTAGAGCTCAATGAGTTTGGTTGGGGCTGGCCAGTCACAGATGACCTGAATTTTCGTTGGATCGACATGCACCCCATGCTCATCAACAATGTAGCCTAGGTACTAGACCATGTTCATGTCGAAGGAGCAGTTTTCCAAATTTGCATATAGCTTGTGTTGTTGCAGAGTAGGCAAAACCTGTTGAATGTGTTGCAAGTGCTCCGCCCAATTCTTGTTGAAGATGAGGATGTCATCCAAATACACTACCACAAAAGAATTGGTGAAAAGCTGCAAATATCATCGATCATCCTCATGAAAGGTGTTGGAGCATTTGTCAAGCTAAATGGAATGACCAACCATTCAAAAAGACCTTCTTTGGACCTGAAGGTGGTATTTCATACATCGATCTGCTCTATTGGTACCTGGTGGTATCTGGACTTCAAATCAATCTTACTAAAGTATTTTTCCCCCTTGAGATGGTCAAGGAGATCGTCAATTCACGAAATTGGGTATCGGTTCCTGACTATGATTTTATTTAGGGCCCGGTAATCAATGCAAAGTCGCCAAGACCCGTCTTTCTTATGCACAAGCACAATTGGGATTCCACAAGGTGATGAGCTTGGGTGGATATGCCCCTTTTCAGGAAGTTCTTGGATCTGATGCTTGATTTCCTCATTTTATGACAGAGAGTGACGATAGACTGGCCCATTAGGTAGTAGTGCGTCGGGGGTTAGATCGATTGAGTACTTGACCTGACAGTGCAGAGGTACCCTGGTGGGTGAGGAGAAGATGTATTTGTATTATTCCACGACCTTATCCACTTAATTATGTTGCATGGAGAGTCTTGTCATGGAGGAAATGGATGTGGCTGCAACCTTCCGCTCACTCTGAGAGTGAATCACGAAGAAAAAAAACTTCTTGGTATGAGAGATGACCTTCCTGCATTGCTTGGCAGAGATCAAGGAAATGGTGGTACATGGGACTACCTCTGGTATCCTGTATAATTTCTTGTCCAAAGTAATAATAAAACTATGAGGCCTAGACTCATATATATCATGAATTTTCCATAAATAAGGTTGGCCGAAAAGAACATCACAAACTTCAAGGGGGGCAACATCACACAATACCTCATCTTTGAAGGGATTGATGTCATAGGCCTGGCAATACTGTTGGCCGAAGTAGAGATCCAAAAGGGTAGTATTGTTCATTAATAACATCCCTGAAGGAACCCCAAGAGGGTGCATGATCCAGGTGGATATCAGTGGCCACCCACCTCACTCAAAACAATTTTCTGGCAACTTACTATTTTTAGCAGTTATTCGGTTCCTAAACTTCTGGGGCCATTTTGAGGGCCTAAGAAACATTTTTTCATGATCTATCACCTCAAATATGTAAAAATGGATTTGATTAACTCCCCAAAATGAATCTCCTCGTCAATACCTTTCCAATGAGCTATCGTGCGCCCGAAACGGAGATCGTATGCCAAAGTTATGCCCCTGGGAAGTTGATACACCAAACTACCCAAAACGTGGTCCACAAAATTGTTGGCTTTTCATTTTTTGGGGTGTTATAGAAAGATTTTCCTCACCCCATGCAACTTGCTCAAAATTCCTTTTACATTTCCCTATGCAGACTTGAAGTCCCTTTTTTTCAATTCCCAGAGCTAAAAAACATATATTTCCACATATATGTGGCCTAACAGCTATACAACATGCGTATACACAGGCTGCTCCATTACAACCCACACACATCGTTTCTTGTGCCCAATATAAAAAATTGTGTCGGGTTTCCATGTCACGTCAAAATTTAAACTATGTTCTTCGTCCAAGTTCCTCCAAATCATCAAGCTATTGCTTTGTACCTCGTGCTAACTGATGAGAGATGCCTTAATACTCTCCTTTCAGCGAGTCTCCTTCCATCACCTTCAACTCATCTATTCTGGAAATGAGGCATATATTCATATGAGTACCTATAGGCTTGCATTCATCAGTGCCAGGCTCTCTCACCATCGACAGTTGGGAATACATCAATGTATCTTGATTGATGGATTCTTCAAGTGTTCGATCTCAACTCCTTTATTCACACTTGTAAGAATGTACTTGTTGCCTTGATACATACTTTCATTATCGGTAGGTTGCCTCGTGTTTGTTAATGGTATACCTTAATGACCGGTAATCAAAATAAGTCTCATTGTGTTCGACCTCAACTCGTTTATTCGCATGATGTAGACTTGCACCTTTGACAGATCGTGTAGAAGACTTGAAGACATCAGTTCATAGTCATAGCTCTCATAAGTTGTTGCTATCATTCATTGGACTAGTACCTATATGACTTCAGTGATCATGGGAGATCAGATTGTACTCAATTGTATACATATATCTTCAAATTGATTTTGAGACTAGTTTTCACTGGGCCTTGTTCATGACTATGATAGCCTATGGCATGTATCTACCTTTGTATTGCTTATTCATGGCGATGGAAAATTGTTTGGTATATTTCCACATGGATCTGCAGTGTAATTCAAATTGGCAGCCATGTGTACAAAGTCATTATGGATTTTAATATTCTTATGAGCAACTAATTCGTCCAGAAGGGTCTCCATTACTCCACTTCTGGGAATTATAATATATTTCAGCCATCGAAGATACCCCTCTAACCTCACACATTAGGGGGCATCTGTTATAGAAAGATTTTCCTTACCCCATGAAACTTTCTCAGAAGGCCTTTTCCATTTCCCTATGCAGACTTGAAGTCCCTTTTTTGCAATTCCCAAAGCTAAAAAACATATTTTTCCACATATACACACCCTAACATCTATACAACATGCGTATACACAGGTTGCACCATTACAACCCGTGTACATCGGGTTTTGTGCCCAAAGTTAAAAATGGTGTCAGGTTTCCATGTCAGGTCACAATATCCATGATCCTTGACCTTCCATACAGTGGAAACATTCTGAATCGTTCCTTCAGTTCCATTTGAAGGCTATAAATGGGCCATATCCAAGTTGTGGAAAAAGGAGAGAAGAATTCAACTTTGAGAGAAAAGTTACTCTGGAGAAATTATTCACTTCATATTGAGTCTGCATCCCTTTGTCCTTTTAAGTCTAAACACAATGTTCAACCTCCAATCTCTTCCCTCTTTGATAGAGAACCTCATTGATCTAGAATGGATCTAGCAACCAAAATGGGTCCAGGAAGGCCTAAAAATAAAAGTGCTCGGAATAGCTTCAAAACGGACGTGTGCATAGGCCTCGTTGATATGAACCCAGTGCAACTTGAATGGGGTCAAACAGACACCGTATGTGAAAGACACTGCAATCTATTCATTTTGTCAAACATGCAAAAATTGATGATTGTGCAGTCCGTATAGTGCTGAAGTGGCAGCTGAATGTACAGGCTGTACAACCATACAGTGACATGGAAGGTACAGTGGATGTTGACTGGGCATACACATAGGCTAGCAGGTGGTTGAATCATTCTCTGAGATGTGGCAGTTAGTGGGAAAGTGTAATGGTGCCACATGGGCCAGTCTTGGGTTGCCACATGGCACCCCTCCATTGGTCGGTGGTTGGAAAAATTGTTATGGACTCCTAGGGAGTCGAACCCGTGACCTTCATTCTGGGTGGCAAGACTTGGCAGGGCCGGGCTACCAGCTCGCCCACATTGGTACTTGTTAACTATAGGATGATTTAATTATTTAAATGCGAATTGTTTTGTCATTTGGGTTGAGTAAAGGGTCGGGGCCTATCCCCAATCCTCGACACAAACTGTACCATAGAACCTCCACCATATAACCCTGCAGTTTATGTGTTGGTGCGTATTTGTATGGTTAGCCCTCGACATAGTTCACTATACCACATGGCCATTCTCCATATGACCCAAACCTTCCACCCTTTTGGCGCATAACCGTTGGCTCTTTTCGGATTGTAGGGTTAGCGTCGGTCGGTCGGGCTAGCTCGCCAAACAAGGCGCTAGACCAGAGGCTAAAGGATATGGGTTATAATGGATGCAAGGCCGTGGAGGCGTAGGGAGAATGACCATATGGTTGGTGCACATGACCAGGGCCAGGAATCTAGGGGCCAATGAACCATCACCAGTGCAGGGCCACATGGAGGGTGCATGTATGGCAGATGGCCCGCGCGAAGGGGGTTGCGCCTTATTATATTCCAAAAAAATGGGTTTTCCACTATATTATAAGAGTTTTATTGATTTAATGCCCGATATTGATGGATTTTAGCCATTTTTGGAGGATCTAGAGCCCTTTTTGAGGCTATATCTTGGGGAGAAGTTGGGAGTTTGTTACCCACTTCAAACCTATATAAACTAGGGGTTCTTGGAAGCCTTAGAGGCAGGTTCAAAATAGGGAAATTCTGAAGAATTGTAAAGCTAAAGCCATTTTTATGCAGGGAAGCCATTCAGGAGAGCAACTTTGTAGGCCATTTCTGAGAGCATCGTTCATCCATTTTCAGTGCCATCAGTTTTGATGGGTTCTTGAGATCAGGAAGAAATGATTCAAATCAATTTGTAACCCATTCAAAATTTTTATTATGTAATTTTGAAGCTTTCAAGGGAAATAAGAAAGCCTCACCTACTAAGACAAAGGCCCAGAGTCGTAGGCGAGATTGTCGAACTCCATTATCAAGATTTGTGTTATGGTTTGTTGCTCCTTATGTTTGATTTATGATCTGCATTTCTTCTTATGGTTGTTATGTTAAATCTTTAATTCTTCCTCTTTCATCAGTTTCCTAAATGGTAAATAAAATCATGCTTTAAAACTCAACCATAGTCTTTAAAATATATTTTCGGATCAAGTGGTATCAGAGCAGGTTGACGATTGGTTTTTGAGTTTGCATGATTACCAGGGAAAAGTTAAATCGTGGTGAAGGTGAGCTTGTTGAAGAGAATCCTGAGATTGGATCGAGAAAGAGAACTTCTCAAAGTGAGAATATGGCATCGGAAGAGGGACTTTCTCATGATGAGGTAGAGTTTCAAAATACCTTCTTCACCATGTCGGAGATGATGAAGGTTCTATATGATGATTACTTGGAGCGAAAGAGACTGATTCTAGGTGAATCTTCAAAAGTCAAAAGTGAAGAAGGAGAGGATCTTCCTAAAAATACTCCTTCACCTCCTTCTTCTACATCAACTTCTTCTTCTTCAAGTACAAGTTCCAAATCCACCGCAAGAAAACATTCCCATAAATATAAACATGATATGCCTTTACTTAAGCTTGATGTGAAATTTGAATTACCCATGTATGATGGTGAAGTTCATGCATAGAGGCTTGATAATTGGGTCAGACGGATGGAAGTTTATTGCAGTGTGCAACAAATCAAGGATGAGGAAACTCAAATCAAGTTGGCATTGCTTCGACTTGCAAGCACAACACTCATTTGGCGGCAAAGCAAGTTGCAAAATGGCATGCAACAAGTGGGTAATGTATTTCCATCATGGCAAGTTTTTTGTGTCTGCACTTAGAAAGAAATTCTATCCTTTGGGTTATAAAGAGAAGGCTTTAATTGAATGGCAAGGTCTTAAACTAAGAAAGGGACAAACAGTGCAAGAATACACATATGAATTTCGTAAGATGGCATTAATGTTGGACATTCCATTACATACCCAAGAAACTCTTATGAAGTATATAGGAGGTTTACCTGCACATATTCGTAACAATGTATTTATGTTTGGACCTACTAATATTGATGAGGGTTCTATTCAAGCAACATATATTGAGGCAGAAAATAAGAGTTGGTGTATCAGGGGAATCGTCTTCGAGAAAAGAGGACAAAAGGAAGTGGAATGGAAACAAGGAAAATTCAATGGCAAGAAAGGAAGAGAAGACATCTTGCAAGCATTGCAATAAATAAGGGCATGATGAGGACCATCAATGGCAATTGCATCCCGAGAAGAGAACAAAGTGGTTCAAAGAGAGGAAAGGGAGGCAAACAGTTGCAACAGCATCACAACCAACATACTTGGGATCGGATTCGGGTGATGAATCTAAAATCTCAGTGGTTGGTTTGATAGGTAAAATTGGTGATGGATATGATTCTAGAAGTAAATTGTTTCACATAAAGGTCATAATGAGGCATACTAAGGTCAACACATCGATAGATAGTGGATCTCAATATAACTTGATTTCAGAGGAGGTGGTTAAACAATTGGGATTAAACACTCAGATGCATCATAAGCCTTACTCACTTAAATGGATAAGCAACAATCATAAATTGCACATAACAAAGAAATGCACATTAAAGTTTGCAATTTCATCTAAGTTTGTGGATGAAGTAACATGTGATGTGGTGCCACTCAATGAATGTGGAATGGTCTTAAGCAGTCTTTATTTGTATGATCGCAAAGCAATCTTCTGTAGGGAATAGAATCAATATCACTTAATCAAATCAGAAAAGAAAATGTGGTACATGATCGCCATTTAAAAGAAAATCAATCTCTTCAAACAATCGAACAATTAAGGAAGGCATCTCATGCAAGCAACACACCTTTAATTGTCCCAATTCAAGTAATTGATCATAAGCAAGAACATGAGATGATTGTAGAATGGAATTTAAATCATACTTTGCTTCAATATAAGCTAATTTCATGCAAGTATTACAAACATATTAGCTCTTGAAGTCATATTTCTGATGTTATCATTAGTAATTTTGTCAATATGGATGATAGTGGCTTTAGTAAGATGTGACAAAGTACAAGTGGCTAAAAATATGTTGTCAGTTATCATGGTTGTTTCACAGTTGATCTTGATGAGACAGGTTCACGAGCTAGAGTTTAAAGACAGAGAACAAGTGGGGTGGCCTATCTCGCACTTGATGACTAGTTAGTATCCTTTTGGAGGATCAAAAGGTCTTTAGTGGGGAGGCGTGATCCATAATGGATCCAAGAACCAAAATTGATCCAGGAAGGCCTAAAACTCAAAGTGATCATAATGGATTCAAAACAGACGTGTGCATAGGCCTCGTTGATACAAACCCAACACAACTTGAATGGGCTCAAACCGACACCATATGCGAAAGATATCGCGGTCTGTTCGTTTTGTGAAACAGAGAAAAATTGATGACTGTGCAATCCGTAGAGTGTTGACGTGGAAGATGATTGTACAGGTCGTATGGTCATACAGTGATGTGGTAGGTACAGTGGATGTTGACTGGGCAGACACATAGGTTGGTAGGTGGTTGAATCATGCTTTGACATGTGGCAGTTAGTGGGCAAGTGTAATGGTGGCACGTGTCCCGATCTTGAGCTGCCACGTGGCACCCCTCCATTGGTCGATGGTTGGAAAAATTGTTATGGACTCCCAAAGAGTCGAACCCATGACCTCTAGTTTGGGCGGTGAGACTTGGCAAGTCCAGGCTACCAGCCCGCCCACATTGGTACTTGTTAACTACAGTATGATTTAATTATTTGAATGCGAATTATTTTGTCATTTGGGCGGAGTAAAGGGCTGGGGCCTAGCCCCAGCCCCCAACGCAAACTGTACCATAGAACCACCACCATATAACCCTGTATTTTATGCATTGGCATGGATTTGTATGGTTAATCCCTGGCGCAGTTCACTATACCACATGGCCATTCTCCATACGACCCAGACCTTCCACCCTTTTGGCGCATAATCGTTGGCTCTTTTCGGATTGTGGGGTTAGCGTCGATCGATTGGGCTAGCCCACCGACCAAGGCCCTAGACCAAGGGATAAAGGCTATGGGTTATAACGAATGCAAGGGCATGGAGGCATAGGAGGCACGACCATATGGGCAGTGCACATGACCAGGGCCAGGAATCTAGGGACCAGCGAACCAGTGCCAACACAGGTCCACATGGAGGGAGCCCATATGACTAGGGGCTCACGTGAAGAGGGTTGTGCGCTATTATATGAAAAAAGTAGGTTTTCCACTATATTATAAGATTTTTATTGATTTAACGCCTGATATTGATGGATTTTAGCCATTTTTGGAGGATCTGGAGCCCTTTTTTAGGCCAAATCTTGGGGAGAAGTTGGAAATTTGTTACCCACTTCAAACCTATATAAACCAGAGGTTCTTTGCAGCCTTAGAGGCAGGTTCAGAACAGGGAAATGCTAAATAATTTTAAATCCAAAGCCATTTTTATGCAAGGAAGCCATTGAGGAGAGCAACTTTGTGGGCCATTTCTGGGAGCTTCGTTCATCTGTTTTCAGTGGCATCAGTTTTGATGGGTTCTTGAGATTAGACAGAACATAGTGAGATCAGTTTGTAACCCATTCGGCATTTTTATGATGTACTTTTGAATATTTGAAGGGAAATAAGAAAGCCTCACCCACTGAGAAAAAGGCCCAGAGACGTAGGCGAGATTGTTAAACTACGTTATCAAGATTTGTGTTATGGTTTTCTGCTCCTTATGTTTGATTTCTGATTTGCATTTCTTCTTATGGCTACTATGTTAAATCTTTAATTCTTCCTCTTTCATCAGTTTCCTAAATGGTAAAAAAACTCATGATTTAAAACTCAACCATAGTCTTTAAAATATCTTTTCAGATCACTGATTGTCTCTCTTATATGAGCTTTCCTTTGGTGGAGGATTGAAGTGGTAGAGGCCCAACTGGAAGGGACTTAGTTTCTCGGTTCTAAGACATTCTGACATAGAATTTTTTCATTATACACTTATGTTGATCATATTTTAATAGAAATACTTTTTTCTCGTCTAATTAATGTCTTGCAAATATTTGAATTGTTATTCTATGGGCATATTTGTTATGAATATTGATGGATTATGCTATTATATATGCTAACTGTATATATTATCACCATATGCTTGTGTATCTTGGTTGTTGAGGACAAGTTATAGGTGTATAACTTTGAGTTGAATCCTCAACGGTGTTCTTATTCAAACATATGGATGAGGTAGGCTCTTTATCTCATCTTGTTAGCATCTTTTTTTATATAGCATACTTGAGACTAGAGTTGATTTCTATAGTCATTTCCATCTGTTGTGGTTTACCCCATGCCATTGAGTGATTTTCTTTGTAACACAGGGTTAGGTTTTTGAATTTTCTTTATGATAAAAAGGCCTTTGGAGCCTCATTGTAAAATGATCTTCTTGAGAATGTGAGTAGTTGTCACATCTCTTATCAGAGATAAGTTGCCACCATTCTAACGAGTCTTTCACTCTGTATTTCTACAGTTTTGTACATTTCACTCATGAATAGAAATTGTGTATTATTGTATCTTTGTATTTATGGTTATATATTTGATATATCTCTATTATATTATTGGATATTTGATATATCTATGTACATTTATTTATTATATCTCTGCTCTCATTTCGTGCCAAAAATAATCTTGATCAGTGGTATTAAAGCAGGATGCTCTTGATCGTTTTTCATTGCATGTCCCTGACAAGGTCCGAGTATAGAAAGTTGGGTCTCGAGCTTGTCTCTCTTGAAGATAATCACTCTTTCACGCCCAAGAAACCCTCCATGGAGGAAGAAAATAAAAGCGATGGAGCATAATATTCTATTAATCTATTGTTTGAGAAAGCTCTCACGCGATAGAGGGACGAAATGATGGAGAATTTTTCCCACGTCCTTCAACACATGTCAATAACGACAAGCACATCTTCATCAAGCGACCACTTTGTAGGCACCTCGCCTTTCAAGGTACAAGTTAATTTTGATATTCTCGTAATTGAAGGACTCATAGATGCGGATGCCCTAGAAAAATGGTTAAATAAGCTAGAAGGTTACTTCTTTGTTCACAATTTTTTTGATAGAGAAACAATCACCTTCACACTCCTTAAGGCTCTCCCCCATGTCAAACATTGGTGGGAAACTTACTAGGAGAAACGTTCCACATAGGAGTCTGGAATATATGGGGTCGAGCCCACTTAGGATTTTTTTGTAGATACGGTCAAGGAACAATATTACCCTATTGGAAACTATGATGACCAGTACATGAGATGGACCACATTGCGGCAAGAGAGGGGCCAAGAAGTGTTGGATTTCACTAATACCTTCCATACCTTGTGCACCAAGTTGGGTATCAAAGACTCCGAGCAATATTTGGTTCTGAAATACCATGGGGCTCTCCACAAATACATCCAAACTGAAATGGATTTTTTGGACATCTCATCACTAGGTGTTGCTTATTGATATGTTGTTAAAATCGAGTAGAAATTTAAGCACCAAAACAAGTAGGATTTCAAGTCTGCAAACCTGCAAAACTAAAGTATCGTAAACACAGCCCTAACAATGAACCTTCATAAAACCATTCCAAGCCACAGGAAAATAAGGGTCGCAAAAAGATGAAGAAGGACACTGGAAAATGGTGCAATTTCCACAAAATCCCCTAGCACAACACTGATGAATGTTGCTCAAAACAATCATTGGTGGTCAAGATCAAAGAAAAGGAGTTGAACCCTGATTCAGAATCTAATTCAGAAAATATTGGTAGAAGAAAGATCATTGACACAGACCTCACTTCTACTGTCGTGACCACAAAAATTCAACCAGAAGAACCAGCAGATCTTGAATATGGGGAGTGCCTTTTTCATTCATAGATGTGGGTGAAGGCGACCCCGCTGCATTTTATTGTTGATAGTGGAAGCCAGAAAAACCTCATCTCAGCAGAGGTCATCAAATAGTTGGTATTGTTGACAACACCACATCTGAAACCAGACAACATCGGGTGGATTTTCCAGGGATGAGATCTATGTTTCAGTTAGCGGTGTTGATTTTCATACGGCGTCCATCCCTTCAAGGATGAGGTATTATGTGATGTTTCCCTGCTGGATGTTTGTGATGTTCTTTTGGGCCAACCATATATGTGGAAGTGTCATGTTATCTATGAATCTAGACCCTGTAGTGTCATTGTTACTCTGGGGATTCATATCTACAGGATACTAGAGATAGTTATGACTACTGTCCCACCTAAAAACTGCCACAAGGTAGTATCTCATACTACAAAATTCAGCTTCTTCACAATCTGTTCAAAAGGTGAACAGAAGGACACTACAACCACTGCAGCCTCAGTCCAAGGACCTTCTATCCAGGAGAAGAGGGTCGACAATATTGAAGAAAAGCGCAAATATTCCTTCTACACACAGTCATCTCATCAAGTTCTCGACAACCTCCCATGAACCAAGCAACACAACTTCTCCAGCGAGGCAGCCAACTCACCAAGGTCCAGATTCAAAAAAATGCTTCCCTCTCTCCCTTGGTAACTCAACACGATGGAGACCATTGCTTCCTAATGAGGGAGGATTTATCTAGGTGGATATTAGTGGCCACCCACCTATTCCAACTGGCTCAAAACAGTTTTCTAGAAACTTACTATTTTAGCAATTTTTCGGTTCCTAAACTTTCGGGGCCATTTTGGGGGCCTAAAAAACGTTTTTTCACGATCAATCACCTCAATGATAAATGAAGGCTTTGATTGAGCCCCAAAAATTAATCTCCTCGTCGATACCTTTCCAACAAGCTATCATGCACCGAAAACATAGATCGCATGCCAAAGTTAAGCCCCCGGGAAGTTGATACACCAAACTACCCAAAACGGGGTCCACAAAATTGTTGTCTTTTCATCTTCCGGGGTTAGGGTTTTGTATTTTATTTATGATAAAAATGACTTTGGAGCCTCATTGTAAAATGATCTTCTTGTGAATGTGAGTAGTCGTCACATCTCTTCTCAGAGATAAGTTGCCACCATTCTAGCAAGTTTTTCACTCTGTATTTCTACAGTTTTGTACATTTCGCTCATTAATAGAAATTGTGTATTAATATATCTCTGTGTTTATGGTTATATCTCCGATATATCTTTGTTATATTATTGGATATCTGATATATCTCAGTACATTTCTTTATTATATCTTCGCTTTCATTTCGTGTCGAAAATCAACTGGATCAGTGCAACTACAAATAATGTAGATCCCTATGTTTCCTTTTGTTCACATAAAGTATCCCACCAATATTTGACATGGGGAACGGCCTTGAGGAGCACAAATGTAATATTTTCTCTATCATAAAAGTTGTGGACAAAAAACTACCCTTCTATAAGGTTTAACCCTTTATCTATGACATCTGCATCTATTTGACCTTCAAATATAGGAATATCGAAATTGATTTGTACCTTGAATGAGTTTGATCTAGATGGATATCAGTGGTCTCCCAGCTATTCCAACTGATTCATTTTGGCAGTTTTCCAGTTTGGCAGTTTTTTCCTAGTTTTCGTGTTCTCGACTTTCGGGGTTGTTTTGACGCACTAAACAACTCTTTTAGGGCTTGCCACAATCAAACTATCGACAAAGTTGAATTTTGATGGAAACATATGCATCCCTTGGATAGAACTTTCCAACGGGCTATTGTGCGTCTAAAATGGAGATCGTATGCAAAATTTACGACCTCGGGAAGTTGATGTACTAACTTACCCCAATGGGGCCCACATGACTTTTGGCGCTTCATCTCCTAGGGTTAGGTTTTTGGATTTCTAGGGTTTTGACATTCATGTTTATTGTAAAAAGGCCTTCAAAGCCTCATTGTACTCATATTCTTGTGAATGAGCGCAGTCGTCACATCTCTTCTCAGAGATAAGCCACCACCATTCTAGCAAGCTTGTTTTCCACTGCATTTTACAGTTTCATGATATTTCCTTATTGAATAGAAACCAATTTTATTGTATCTTTGTTATTTTGTGTTAAGCATATTTTAATAATAATCTGTATTCATTTCATTCTACTCATAAAATCCGGATCATTGGTATAAAATTGGTCTGCTCCTTGTCATTCTTAATGCATGTCCCCAATGAGGTTAGGGTACAAAGAATTGGGTCTTGATCTTGTTTCTCTGGATGAAAAAATCTCTCACACGTCCAAGCAACCTCCCATGGCGGGAGAAAATAAAGATGACAGGATAGGAGATCCTTTCCAAATGTTGCTCGAGGAATCCCTCACGCAATAGAGGAACGAGATGATGGATAGTTTTGCGCAAATCCTTCGATGACTACCAATAGATGATGCATCTTCCTCGAGTGGAGGTGCCGCCCCCTTCAAGGTACAAATCAACTTTGATATTCCTATATTTGAAGGGTATTTTTCTATCCATAATTTTTCCAATAGAGAAAAGATTACTTTTTCACTCCTCAAAGTCGTTCCCCATGTCAAAGATTGGTGGGAAACTTTATGTTAGCAAAATGAAATAGATGAACCCTCATTATTTACAGTCGCGGTCACATGGGAGTCCTTCAGGGATGTTATTAAGGAACAATACTACCCTGTTGGAATTTATGATGACCTATATACAAAATGGACCACACTACGGAAGGAAAGAGACCGAGCAGTTCCAGAGTTCACAAATACCTTCCATATCTTGCACACCAAGTTGGGTATCAAAGATTCTGAGCTACATCTAGTGCTCAAGTATTGTGGTGGTCTGCATAGATACACCAAGGCCGAAATGGATTTTCTGGACATCTTGTCCTTAGGCGCGACCCATTGATATGCCGTCAGAATCGAGTAGAAGCTTAAACAAAAGATGTGACAATTTTGGCCTGGGAACCCCTCACAGAAAAAGAAAGGAAAGGGTGGCCCCAACCCGTAGGACAAAGGACAAAGAAAATATGGACAACCAGTCCAATCCGTAAGCAAATAAGGACACTAGAAAGACAAAGAAAGATATCGGGAAGTGGTGCGACTTCCATAAGAGCCCCTG
>JASDQU010739029.1:211049-227038 GCA_032191745.1 Picea mariana
TGTCTAGGACTTTTGGCATTCCTGATTATTGTAAAAAGGCCTCCAGAGCCTCATTGTAACCATCTTCTTGCGAATGCGAGTAGCGGTCACATCTCTTCTCAGAGATAAGCTGCCACCATTCTAGCGAGTCTTTCACTCTGTATTTTTACAGTCTCTGTACATTTCTTTCATTAACAGAAATCGTGTATTACTGTATCTCTGTGTTTATGGTTGCATCTCTGATATATTTCTGTTATATTACTGGATATACGCAATATCTCTGTGCATTTATTTATTATATCTCCGATCTCATTTCGTGCCGAAAATAATCCGGATCAGGCTACCTAGCAAGCCCCGTGAAGGAGCTCTAAAGATGCACTTCACCTTGGAGTTTTGATTAGGTCACTTATATAAGGTTGCTTCATGAAATGAAATATTTCTTCTTTCCATGACAATGATTATACCCCTACCATATAGTGAGTGGGTGCTAGGGAAATTGATATAGGTAGTAAAAGCACCTACATGATTATTTTAACACTAGAGTGATTTGGATTTATGAGCGAAACGAAATGAAAACACAGATCTATAATATTAACACAGAGACACAGTGGATAATAATGGACATATAATAAAACTTGACTTCTATTAAATAAGAAATATGTTGAAATTGTAAAATGTGGACTGAAACAAGCTTGCTAGAATGGGGCAACTTATCTCTGAGAAGAGATGTGACGACTACGCTCATTCAAAAGTAGATGAGTACAATGAGGATCCAAAGGCCCTTTTACATCAAACATGAATGCCAAAAACATAGACATCCAAAAACCTAACCCTAGCAGATGAAGCGCCAAAAGTCATGTGGGCCTCGTTGGGGTAAGTCGGTACATCAACTTCCCAAGGTCGTAACTTTTTCATACGATTTTTGTTTTAGGTGCACGATATCCCATTAGAAAGGTATATCCGAGGAATACACATTATTCCATCACACTCTAACTTTATCTATAGTGTGATTTTGGTGGGCCAAAAAAACAATGTTTAGGGCCTCAAAATAGCCCCAAAAGTTTAGGACCTGAAAAGTTAGAAAACAATTTCCAAGATGAAAAATGAAACTACCAAGATGACATATGTATGAGATCTAGTTGGAATAGGTGGGTGGCCATCAATATCCACTTGGATCAATCCTCCCTCCTTAGGAAGCAATGGCCTCCATTGTGTTGAGTTCCCCCATCATATGAGAAAATTTATGTTGAATTTGGCCCCGGGTGAGCCACTTGCCTTCATGCAGGAGCTTCCCTACTTTGACAACACGATAAATATGAAACTTCTATGGCCAAGTTCCCTTGACATGTGTGTCCATGATATGATCAGTGGATGCCTATTCCATGTAGTCAAGTTTGACTTCTGTCGGTGTCAATTTTTCTACTACCTCTGAGGTATCCAATAATGGTGGAAAGTATGGCCTAAGGAGGTTCACATTAAACACTAGATGCAAGCCAAGGAAGGGGGGATGTGGTTAGTGTAGAAACTGGAGGTCGGTTGAGGTAGTCAGCGACGTAGTTGGTTCTCTCAGTCTTATACTTGATGTTCATATGGAATTACTGCAAGTATGTGGACCACTTCTGATGGCGGCCATTCTGCAAGTTTCCTTGTGTCTGCATGAAATGCAGAGGCTTATGATAAGTGTGGATCATTGTCTCCTTCCTGAGAATGTAATGCATCCAGTGGCAGTAGGATTGTATAATGGATTACATTTATTTGTCGTAATTGGGGTACTTACGGACAATATCTGATAGTGTCTCACTATGATAGGCCACGACATGTCCATTTTGAGTGAGAACTACACCCACGACATAGTCTGAAGCATTTGTCTCAATCTCAAGCGGCTGCTGGAAGTTGGGTAATGAGAGCACCGGGGTTGAGCACAAACATTGCTTCAAATCCTCGAATACTTTCTGTTGCGACTGTCCCCACACAAATTTTTCCTTGCCATCGCCCCTGGTCACTTGGCTAAGGTCCCATGCAATGTGGGAGAATCCCAACATGAACATGCGATAGAAATTGGCAAGGCCTAAGAAGCTCTGGAGCTCAGTGAGTTTGGTTGGGGATGGAAAGTCACAGATGACCTGAATTTTCATTGGAACGACATGCACCCCATGCTCATCAACAATGTAGCCTAGGTACTAGACCATGTTCATGTCGAAGGATAATTTTTCCAAATTTGCATATAGCTTGTGTTGTTGCAGAGTAGGAAAAACCTGTTGAATGTGTTGCAAGTGCTCCGCCCAATTCTTGTTGAAGATGAGGATGTCATCCAAATACACTACCACAAAAGAATTGGTGAAAGGCTGCAAAATATCATCCATCATCCTCATGAAAGGTGTTGGAACATTTGTCAAGGTAAATGGAATGACCAACCATTCAAAAAGACCTTTTTTGGACCTGAAGGTGGTCTTTCATACATCGGTCTGCTCTATTGGTACCTGGTGGTATCTGGACTTCAAATCAATCTTACTAAAGTATTCCCCCCCCTTGAGATGGTCAAGGAGATCCTCAATTCGGGGAATTAGGTATCGGTTCCTGACTGTGATTTTATTTAGGGCCCGATAATCAATGTAAAGTCACCAAGACCCATCTTTCTTATGCACAAGCATAATTGGGCTTCCACAAGGTCATGAGATTGCGTGGATATGCCCCTTTTCAAGAAGCTCTTGGATCTGATGCTTGATTTCCTCATTTTATGACAGAGAGCGACGATAGACTGGCCCATTAGGTAGCGATGCGTCGGGGGTTAGATCGATTGAGTACTTGACCTGACAGTGCAGAGGTACCCCGGTGGGTGAGGAGAAGATGTATTTGTATTCTTCCACAACCTTATACACTTAATTATGTTGCATGGAGAGGCTTGTTGCGGATGAAATGGATGTGGTTGCAACCTTCCGCTCACTCTGAGAGTGAATCACGAAGAAGAAAAACTTCTCGGTATGAGAGATGACCTTCCTGCATTGCTTGGCAGAGATCAAGGAAATGGTGGTAGATGGGACTACCTATGGTATCCTGTATAATTTCTTGTCCAAAGTAATAATAACACTAGGAGGCCTAGACTCATATATAGCATGAATTTTCCATAAATAAGGTTGGACCAAAAGAACATCACAAACTTCAAGGGGGGCGACATCACACAATACCTCATCTTTGAAGGGATTGATGTCGTAGGCCTAGCGATACTATTGGCTAAAGCAGAGATCCAAAAGGGTAGTATTGTTCATTAATAACATCCCTGAAGGAACCCCAAGTGGGTGCATGATCCAGGTAGATATCAGTGGCCACCCACCTATTCCAACTGGCTCAAAACAATTTTCTGGCAACTTACTATTTTTAGCAGTTATTCGGTTCCTAAACTTCCAGGGCCATTTTGAGGGACTAAGAAACATTTTTTCATGATCTATCACCTCAAATATGTAAAAAGGATTTGATTGACTCCCCAAAATGAATCTCCTCATCGATACCTTTCCAACAAGCTATCGTGCGCCCCAAACGGAGATCGTATGCCAAAGTTATGCCCCTGGGAAGTTGATACACCAAACTACCCAAAACGTGGTCCACAAAATTGTTGTCTTTTCATATTCCGGGGTGTTATAGAAAGATTTGCCTCACCCCATGCAACTTGCTCAAAATTCCTTTTACATTTCCCTATGTAGACTTGAAGTCCCTTTTTTCAATTCCCGGAGCTAAAAAACATATATTTCCACATATGCACGCCCTAACAGCTATACAACATGCGTATACAGAGGCTTCTCCATTACAACCCACACACATCATTTTTTGTGCCCAAAATAAAAAATGGTGTTGGGTTTCGATAAAAAAAATTCAAAATTTAAACTATGTTCTTCGTCCAAATTCCTCCAAATCATCAAGCTACTGCTTTGTACCTTGTGCTAACTGATGAGAGATGCCTTAATACTCTCCTTTCATCTAGTCTCCTTCCATCGAATTCAACTCATCTATTCTGAAAACGAGGCATATATTCTTATGAGTACCTATAGGCTTGTAGTCATCAGTGCCAGGTTCTCTTGCCATCGACAGTTAGGAATACATCAATGTCTCTTGATCAATGGATTCTTCAAGTGTTCGACCTCAACTCCTTTATTCACACTTGTAAGAATGTACTTGTTGCCTTGATACATACTTTCATTATAGGTAGGTTGCCTCATGTTTGTTAATGGTATACCTTAATGACCGGTAATCAAAATAAGTCTCATTGTGTTCGACCTCAACTCCTTTATTCACATGATGTAGACTTGCACCTTTGGCAGATCGTGTAGAAGACTTGAAGACATCCGTTCATAGTTATAGCTCTCCTAAGTTGTTGCTATCATTCATTGGACTAGTACCTATATGACTTCAATGATCATGGGAGATCAGATTGTACTCAATTGTATACATATATCTTCATATTGATTTTGAGACTAGTTTTCACTGGGCCTTGTTCATGACTATGATAGCCTATGGCATGTATCTACCTTTGTATTGCTTATTCATGGCCATGAAAAATTGTTTGGTATATTTCCACATGGATTTGCAATGTAATTCAAATTGGCAGCCATGTGTACAAAGTCATTATGGATTGTAATATTCTTATGAGCAACTAATTCGTCCAGATGGGCCTCCATTACTCCACTTCTAGGAATTATAATATATTTCAGCCATTGTAGATACTCCTCTAACCTCACACATTAGGGGGCATCTGTTATAGAAAGATTTTCCTTACCCCATGAAACTTGCTTAGAAGGCCTTTTCCATTTCCCTATGCAGACTTGAAGTCCCTTTTTTGCAATTCCCAGAGCTAAAAAACATATTTTTCCACATATACACGCCCTAACATCTATACAACATGTGTATATGCAGGTTGCACCATTACAACTCGTGTACATAGGGTTTGGTGCCCAAAATTAAAAATGGTGTCGGGTTTCCATGCCACGTCACAATATCCATGATCCTTTACCTTCCATATAGTGGAAACGTTCTAAATCGTCCCTTCAGTTCCATTTGAAGGCTATAAATGGGCCATATCCAAGCTGTGGAAAAAGAAGAAAAGAATTCAACTTTGAGAGAAAAGTTACTCTGGAGAAATTATTCACTTCATACTGAGTCTGCATCCCTTTGTCCTTTTAAGTCTGAATACAGTGTTCAACCTCCAAGCTCTTCCCTCTTTGATAGAGAACCTCATTGATCCATAATGGATCTAGCAACCAAAATGGGTCCAGGAAGGCCAAAAAATAAAAGTGCTCAGAATGGCTTCAAAATGAACGTGTGCGTAGGCCTCATCAATACGAACGCAGTGCAACTTGAATGGGGTCAAATGGACACCGTATGTGAAATACACCGTGGTCTATTCATTTTTTCAAACATGCAAAAATTGATGACTGTGTAGTCCGTATAGTGCTAAAGTGGCAGTTGAATGTACATGTCATAGGGCCATACAGTGACATGGCAGGTACAGTGGATGTTGACTGGGCATACACATAGGCTAGAAGGTGGTCAAATCATGCTCTGAGATGTGGCAGTTAGTGGGAAAGTGTAATGGTCCACATGGGCCAGTCTTGGGCTGCCACGTGGCACCCCTCCATTGGTCGGTGGTTGGAAAAATTGTTATGGACTCCTAGGGAGTCGAACCCGTGACCTCCAGTCTAGGTGGCGAGACTTGGTAGGGTCGGGCTACCAGCTCGCCCACATTGGTACTTGTTAACTATAGGATGATTTAATTATTTGAATGCGAATTGTTTTGTCTTTTGGGATGAGTAAAGGGTCAGGGCCTATCCCCAGCCCCTGATGCAAACTGTACCATAGAACCACCACCATATAACCCTACAGTGTATGCATTGGTGCATATTTGTATGGTTATCCCTCGACACAGTTCACTATACCACATGGCCATTCTCCATACGACCCAAACCTTTCACCCATTTGGCGCATAACCATTGGCTCTTTTTGGATTGTAGGGTTAGTGTCGGTTAGTCGGGCCAGCCCGCCGAACAAGATGCTAGACCAAAGGCTAAAGGATATGGGTTATAATGGATGCAAGGCCGTGGAGGCATAGGGGGCATGACCATATGGCTGGTGCACATGACCAGGGCTAGGAATCCAGGGGCCAATGAACCAGCACCAGCACAGGGCCACATGGAGGGCGCCCATATGACCAGTGTCCCACGCGAAGGGGGTTTCACCCTATTATATGCCAAAAATGGGTTTTCCACTATATTATAAGAGTTTTATTGATTTAATGCCCGATATTGATGGATTTTAGCCATTTTTGGAGGATCTGGAGCCGTTTTTGAGGCTATATCTTGGGGAGAAGTTGGGAGTTTGTTACCCACTTCAAACCTATATAAACCAAAGGTTCTTGGAAGCCTTAGATGCAGGTTCAAAATAGGGAAATGCTGAAGAATTGTAAATCCAAAGCCATTTTTATGCAGGGAAGCCATTGAGGAGAGCAACTTTGCGGGCCATTTCTGGGAGCATCGTTCATCCATTTTCAGTGCCATCAGTTTTGATGGGTTCTTGAGATCATGAAGAATAGAGTCAGATCAGTTTGTAACCCATTCAAAAATTTATGATGTAATTTTGAAGCTTTCAAGGGAAATAAGAAAGCCTCACCTACTGAGACAGAGGCCCAAAGTTGTAGGCGAGATTGTCGAACTCTGTTATCAAGATTTGTGTTATGGTTTGTTGCTCCTTATGTTTGATTTATGATCTGCATTTCTTCTTATGGTTGTTATGTTAAATCTTTAATTCTTCCTCTTTCATCAGTTTCCTAAATGGTAAATAAACTCATGCTTTAAAACTCAACCATAGTCTTTAAAATATCTTTTCAGATCAAGTGGTATTAGAGCAGGTTGACGATTGGTTTTTGAGTTTGCATGATTACCAGGGAAAATATGAATCATGATGAAGGTGATATTGTTGAAGAGAATCATGAGATTGGATCGAGAAAGAGAACTTCTCAAAGTGAGAATATGGCATCGGAAGAGGGACTTTCTCATGACGAGGTAGAGTTTCGAAATAGCTTCTTCACCATGTCAGAGATGATGAAGATTCTATATGATGATTACTTGGAGCGGAAGAGACTGATTCTAGGTGAATCTTCAAAAGTCAAAAGTGAAGAAGGAGAGGATCCTCCTAAAAATCCTCCTTCACCTCCTTCTTCTCCATCAACTTCTTCCTCTTCAAGTACAAGTTCCAAATCCACCGCAAGAAAACATTCCCATAAATATAAACATGATATGCCTTTACTTAAGCTTGATGTGAAATTTGAATTACCCATGTATGATGGTGAAGTTCATGTAGAGAGGCTTGATAACTGGGTCAGACGGATGGAAATTTATTGCAGTGTGCAACAAATCAAGGATGAGGCAACTCAAATCAAGTTGGCATTGCTTCGACTTGCAAGAACAACACTCATCTGGTAGCAAAGCAAGTTGCAAAATGGCATGCAACAAGTGGGTAATGTATTTCCATCATGGCATGTTTTTGGTGTCTGCACTTAGAAAACAATTCTATCCTTTGGGTTATAAAGAGAAGGCTTTAATTGAATGGCAAAGTCTTAAACTAAGAAAGGGACAAATAGTGCAAGAATACACAGATGAATTTTGTAAGATGGCATTAATGTTAGACATTCCATTACATTCCCAAGAAACTCTTATGAAGTATATAGGAGGTTTACCTGCACATATTTGTAACAATGTATTTATGTTTGGACCTACTAATATTGATGAGGTTTCTATTCAAGCAACATACATTGAGGCAGGGAAAACAACAGTTGGTGTATCATGGGAATCGTCTTCAAGAAAACAGGAGAAAAGGAAGTGGAATGGCAACAAGGCAAATTCAGTGGCATTAAAGGAAGAGAAGCTCTCTTGCAAGCATTGCAAGAAATAAGGGCATGATGAGGACCATCAATGGCAATTGCATCCCGAGAAAAGACCAAAGTGGTTCAAAGAGAGGAAAGGGAGGCAAACAGTTGCAACAACATCACAGCCAACATACTTGGGATCGGATTCGGGTGATGAATCTAAAATCTCAGCGATTGGTTTGATAGGTAAAATTGGTGATGGATATGATTCTAGAAGTAAATTGTTTCACATAAGGGTCATAATTAAGTATACTAAGGTCAACACATCGATAGATAGTGGATCTCAATATAACTTGATTTCAGAGGAAGTGGTTAAACAATTGGGATTAAACACTCAGATGCATCATAAGCCTTACTCACTTAAATGGATAAGCAACAATCATAAATTGCACATAACAAAGAAATGCACATTAAAGTTTGCAATTTCATCTTAGTTTGTGGATGAGGTAACATGTGATGTGGTGCCACTCAATGAATGTGGAATGGTCTTAAGCAGTCTTTATTTGTATGATCACAAAGCAATCTTCTGCAGGGAACAGAATCAATATCACTTAATCAAAGAAGGAAAATAATATGTGGTACATGATCACCATTTAAAAGAAAATAAATCTCTTCAAACAATGGAACAATTAAGGAAGGCATCTCATGCAAGCAACACACCTATAATTGTCCCAATTCAAGTAATTGATCATAAGCAAGAACATGAGATGATTGTAGAATGGAATTTCAATAATACGTTGCTTCAATATAAGCTAATGTCGTGCAAGTATTACAAACATATTAGCTCTATTTCTAATGTTATCATTAGTAATTTTGTCAATATGGATGATAGTGGCTTCAGTAAGATGTGACAAAGTACAAGTGGTTAACAATATGTTGTCAGTTATCATAGTTGTTTTACAGTTGATCTTGATGAGACAGGTTCACAAGATAGGGTTTAAAGACAGAGAATAAGTGGGGTGTCCTATCCCGCACTTGATGACTGGTTAGTATCCTTTTGGAGGATCAAAAGGTCTTTAGTGGGGAGGCGTGATCCATAATGGATCCAGGAACCAAAATCGGTCCAGGAAGGCCTAAAACTAAAAGTGATCATAATGGCTTCAAAATGGATGTGTGTGTAGGCATCGTTGATATGAACCCAACACAACTTGAACGGAATCAAACGGACATTGTATGCGAAAGATATCGCGGTTTGTTCATTTTGTGAAACAGAGAAAAATTGATGACTGTGCAGTTCGTACAATGTTGACATGGAAGATGACTGTACAGTCGTATGGTCATACAATGATGTGGTAGGTACAATGGATGTTGAATGGGAAGACACGTAGGTTGGCAGGTGGTTAAATCATGCTCTGACATGTGGCAGTTAGTGGGCAAGTGTGATGGTGCCATGTGGCCCGGTCTTGGGCTGCCACGTGGCACCCCTCCATTAGTTGGTGGTTGGAAAAATTATTATAGACTCCCAGGGAGTCGAACCCATGACCTTCGATCTGGGTGGCAAGACTTGGCAAGTCTAGGCTAATAGCCTGCCCACATTGGTACTTGTTAACTATAGTATGATTTGATTATTTGAATGTGAATTATTTTGTCATTTGGGTGGAGTAAAGGGTTGGGACCTAGCCCCAGCCCCCGACGCAAACTGTACCATAGAACCACCACCATATAACCCTGCAGTTTATGCATTGGCATGGATTTGTATGGTTAATTCCTGGCATAGTTCACTATACCACATGGCCATTCTCCATATGACCCAGACCTTCCACCCTTTTGGCGCATAATCGTTGGCTCTTTTCGGATTGTGGGGTTAGCGTCGATCGGTCGGGCTAGCCCATCGACCAAGGCACTAGACCAGGGGCTAAAGGCTATGGGTTTTAACGGATGCAAGGGCATGGAGGCATAAGAGGCACGACCATATGGACGGTGCACATGACCAGGGCCAGGAATATAGGGACCAACGAACCAGCACCAACACAGGGCCACATGGAGGGAGCCCATATGACCAGGGGCTCATGCAAAGGGGGTTGTGCCCTATTATATGAAAAAAGCAGGTTTTCCACTATATTATAAGATTTTTATTGATTTAATGCCTGATATTGATGGATTTTAGCCATTTTTGGAGGATCTGGAGCCCTTTTTTAGGCCACATCTTGGGGAGAAGTTGGAAATTTGTTACCCACTTCAAACCTATATAAACCAGAGGTTCTTTGCATCCTTAGAGGCAGGTTCAAAACAGGGAAATGCTGAATAATTTTAAATCCAGAGTCATTTTTATGTAGGGAAGCCATTGAGGAGAGCAAATTTGTGGGCCATTTCTGGGAGCTTCGTTCATCTGTTTTCAGTGGCGTTAGTTTTGATGGGCTCTTGAGATCAGACAGAACATAGTGAGATCATTTTGTAACCCATTCAATATTTTTATGATATACTTTTGAATATTTGAAGGGAAATAAGAAAGCCTCACCCACTGAGACAAAGGCCCGAAGACGTAGACGAGATTGCTGAACTACGTTATCAAGATTTGTGTTATGGTTTTCTGCTCCTTATGTTTGATTTCTGATTTTCATTTTTTCTTATGGCTACTATGTTAAATCTTTAATTCTTCCTCTTTCATCAGTTTCCTAAATGGTAAATAAACTCATGATTTAAAACTCAACCATAGTCTTTAAAAGATCTTTTCGGATCACTCATTATCTCTCTTATATGAGCTTTCCTTTGGTGGAGGATTGAATTGGTAGAGGCCCAGCTGGAAGGGACTTAGTTTCTCGGTTCTGAAATGTTCTGACATAGAATTTTGTCATTCATACACTTATGTTGATCATATTTTAATAGAAATACTTTTTTCTCATCCAATTAATGTCTTGCAAATATTTGAATTGTTATTCTATGGGCATATTTGTTATTCTATGGAGCATAATATTCTATTAATCTGTTGTTTGAGAAATCTCTCACGCGATAGAGGGACGAAATGATGGATAATTTTTCCCACGTCCTTCAACGCATGTCAATAACGACAGGCACATCTTCATCAAGCGACCACTTTGTAGGCACCTCTCCTTTCAAGGTTAGGGATGATTTTAGGGGCTAAATTTCATTCATGGGCTAATTTTATATGTTTTTTCCAAAAACAAGATTCGCTATTTTAAAAATGATTCGCCCAAATTCTATAGGATAAAATTATTTTCCTTAAAAATTGCCAAAAATTTATAAAATCCTTGGAAATTTGAATATTTTTACAAAAATATCGCCAAACATGTATATTTGGCATATGAAGGATTAGTAAGATTCGCCAAGGTTTCTACATTCTAAAATAAATTTCCATCCTTAAAATCATCCCTATTTAAGGTACAAGTTAATTTTGATATTCTCGTAATTGAAGGACTCATAGATGCGGATGCCCTAGAAAAATGCTTAAATAGGCTAGAAGGTTACTTCTTTGTTCACAATTTTTTCGATAGAGAAACGATCACCTTCACACTCCTTAAGGCTCTCCCCCATGTCAAACATTGGTGGGAAACTTACTGGGATAAAAGTTCCACATAGGAGTCTGGAATATATGGGGTCGAGCCCACTTGGGATTTTTTTGTAGATGCGGTCAAGGAAATATATTACCCTGTTGGAAACTATGACGACCAGTACATGAGATGGACCACACTGCGGAAAGAGAGGGTCCAAGAAGTGTTGGATTTCACTAATACCTTCCATACCTTGTGCACCAAGCTGGGTATCAAAGACTCTGAGCAACATTTGGTTCTGAAATACCGTGGGGCTCTCCATAGATACATCCAAACTGAAATGGATTTTTTGGACATCTCATCACTGGGTGCTGCTTGTTGATATGTTGTTAAAATCGAGTAGAAATTTAAGCACCAGAAAAAGCAGGATTTCGAGTTTGCAAACCCGCAAAAACTAAAGTATCGTAAAGACGGCCCTAACAATGAACCTTCAAAAAACCATTCCAAGCCACAGGAAAAGAAGGGTAACAAAAAGATGAAGAAGGACATTGGAAAATGGTGCAATTTCCACAAAATACCCTAGCACAACACTAATGAATGTTGCTCAAAACAATCATTGGTGGTCAAGATCAAAGAAAATGAGTTGAACCCTGATTCAGAATCTAATTCAGAAAATATTGGTAGAAGAAAGATCATTGACACAGACCTCATTGCTACTGTCGCGACCACAAAAATTCAACCAGAAGAACCAATAGATCTTGAATATGGGGAGTGCCTTTTTCATTCACAGATGTGGGTGAAGGGGACCCCGCTGCATTTTATCGTTGATAGTGGAAGCGAGAAGAACCTCATCTCAGCAGAGGTCGTCAAATAGTTGGTATTGTTGAAAACACCACATCTGAAACCAGACAACATTGGGTGGCTTCGCCAGGGATGAGATCTATGTTTCAGTTAGCGGTGTTGATTTTCATATGGTGTCCATCCCTTCAAGGATGAGGTATTATGTGAGGTTTCCCTGCTGGATGTTTGTGATGTTCTTTTGGGCCAACCATATATGTGGAAGTGTCATGTTATCTATAAGTCTAGACCCCGTAGTGTCATTGTTACTCTGGGGAGTCATATCTACAAGATACTAGATATAGTTCGAACTATTGTCCCACCTAAACACTTCCACAAGGTAGTATCTCATACTACAAAATTCAGCTTCTTCACAATCTGTTCGAAAGGTGAACAGAAGGACACTGCAACCACTACAGCCTCAGTCCAAGAACCTTCTATCCAGAAGAAGAGGGTTGACAATATTGAAAAAAAGTGGAAATATTCCTTCTAGACACAGTCATCTCATCAAGTTCTCGACAACCTCCCATGAACCAAGCAACACAAATTCTCCAGTGAGGCAGGCAACTCACCAAGGTCCAGATTCAAAAAACTGCTTCCCCCTCTCCCCTGGTAACTCAACACAATGGAGACCATTTCTTCCTAATGAGGGAGGATTTGTCTAGGTGGATATTAGTGGCCGCCCACCTATTCCAACTGGCTCAAAACAGTTTTCTAGAAACTTACTATTTTAGCAATTTTTTGGTTCCTAAACTTTTGGGGCCATTTTGGGGGCCTAAAAAATGTTTTTTCACGATAGATCACCTCAATGATAGATGAAGGCTTTGATTGAGCCCTAGAAATTAATCTCCTCATCGATACCTTTCCAATGAGCTATCATGCACCTCAAACACAGATCGTATGCCAAAGTTAAGCCCCCGGGAAGTTGATACACCAAACTACCCAAAACGGGGTCCACAAAATTGTTGTCTTTTCATCTTCCGGGGTTAGGGTTTTGTATTTTATTTATGATAAAAATTCCTTTGGAGCCTCATTGTAAAATTATCTTCTTGTGAATGTGAGTAGTTGTCACATCTCTTCTCAGAGATAAGTTGCCACCATTCTAGCAAGTTTTTCACTCTGTATTTCTACAGTTTTGTACATTTCGCTCATTAATAGAAATTGTGTATTAATATATCTATGTGTTTATGGTTATATATCTGATATATCTTTGTTATATTATTAGATATCTGATATATCTCAGTACATTTCTTTATTATATCTTTGCTCTCATTTCGTGCCGAAAATCATCCGGATCAGTGCAACTACAAATAATGTAGATCCCTATGTTTCCTTTTGTTCACAAAAAGTATCCCACCAATATTTGACATGGGGAATGGCCTTGAGGAGCACAAATGTAATATTTTCTCTATCAGAAAAGTTGTGGACAAAAAACAACCCTTCTAGAAGGTTTAACCATTTATCTATGACATCTGCATCTATTTGACCTTCAAATATGGGAATATCAAAATTGATTTGTACCTTGAATGGGTTTGATCTAGATGGATATCGGTGGCCTCCCACCTATTCCAACTGGTTCATTTTGGTAGTTTTCCAATTTGGAAGTTTTTTCCTAGTTTTTAGGTTCCCGACTTCCGGGTTTGTTTTGACGCCCTAAACAACTCTTTTAGGGCTTTCCATAATCAAATTATAGACAGGGTTGAATTTTGATGGAAACATGTGAAACCCTTCGATAGACCTTTCCAACGGGCTATTGTGCGTCTAAAACGGAGATCGTATGCAAAAGTTACGACCTCGAGAAGTTGATGTACTAACTTACCCCAATGGGGCCCACATGACTTTTGGTGCTTCATCTCCTAGGGTTAGGTTTTTGGATTTCTAGGGTTTTGAAATTCATGTTTATTGTAAAAAGGCCTTCAAAGCCTCATTGTACTCATATTCTTGCAAATGAGCGCAGTCGTCACATCTCTTCTCAGAGATAAGCCACCACCATTCCAGGAAGCTTGTTTTCCGCTGCATTTTATAGTTTCATGATATTTCCTTATTGAATAGAGACCAGTTTTATTGTATCTTTGTTATTTTTTGTTAAGCATATTTTAATAATAATATGTATTCATTTTGTTCTGCTCATAAAATCTGGATCATTAGTATCAGAGTGGTCTGCTCCTTGTCGTTCTTAATGCATGTCCCCAATGAGGTTACGGTACAAAGAATTGGGTCTTGAGCTCGTTTCTCTTGAGGAAAAAATCTCTTGCACGTCCAAGCGACCTCCCATGGTGGGAGAAAATAAATATGATAGGACAGGAGATCCTTTCCAAATGTTGCTCGAGCAAGCCCTCACGCAACAGAGGAACGATATGATGGATAGTTTTGTGCAAATCCTTCGACGACTACCAACATGTGACGCATCTTCTTTGAGCGGAGGTGTCGCCCCCTTCAAGGTACAAATCAACTTTGATATTCCTATATTTGAAGGGTATTTTTCTATCCATAATTTTTCCAATAGAAAAAAAATTACTTTTGCGCTCCTCAAAGTCGTTCCCGTGGGAAACTTTCTGTTAACAAAATGAAATAGAGGAACCCTCATTATTTACAGTTGTGGTCACATGGGAGTCCTTCAGGGATGTAATTAAGGAACAATACTACCCTGTTGGAAGTTATGACGACCTATATACAAAATGGACCACACTACGGCAGGAAAGAGACCAAGCAATTCCATAGTTCACAAATACCTTCCATATCTTGCACATCAAGCTGGGTATCAAAGATTCGGAGCGATATCTAGTGCTCAAGTATCGTGGTGGTCTGCATAGATACACCCAGGTCGAAATGGATTTTCTGGACATCTCGTCCTTAGGCGTGACCCATTGATATGCCGTCAAAATCAAGTAGAAGATTAAACAAAAGACGCGACAATTTTGGCCTGGGAAACCCTCACAGAAAAAGAAAGGAAAGGGTGGCCCCAACCCGTAGAACAAAGGAAAAAGAAAATATGGACAACATTTGGACAACCAGTCCAAGCCACAAGCAAAGAAGGACACCATAAAGACAAATAAAGATATCAGGAAGTGGTGCGACTTCCATAAGAGCCCCTGGCATAACATTGTTGATTTCTGCTCAAAGTAGTCATTGGTGGCTGAGGTTAAAACCTA
This sequence comes from Picea mariana, assembly GCA_032191745.1. NCBI lineage: Eukaryota > Viridiplantae > Streptophyta > Pinopsida > Pinales > Pinaceae > Picea > Picea mariana. The sequence goes on from JASDQU010739029.1 coordinate 226,376, forward strand.
TGAATTAGATATGGTTTCCAACTCTAAGTTAGAACCAAAAAGAGGGAGACAGATCATTGATGTGGAACCCAGTGCCACCATTGCTACCACCAAGCTCCAACTCGGTGAACCAGATGAGCACCTTTTTCATTCACAAATGTGGGTGAAAGGCACCCTGTTGCACTTCATTGTTGATAGCGGTAGCCAAAATAACCTCATCTCAACAGAGGTTGTCAAGTGGATAGCCCTTCCGACAATGCCACACCCACATTCCTACACCTTTAGATGGCTTTTCCAAGGAAGCAATCTTCACGTCAGCCAACAGTGTTGCCTATCATACGGCATCAATCCCTTCAAACATGAGGTATTATGTGATGTTGCTCCTCTCGAAGTTTGTAATGTTATTTTGGGCCAACCTTATTTATGGAAACATCATGTTGCATATGAGTCTAGTCCTCATAGTGTTATTATTACTTTGGACAAGAAATTGTACAGGATACCCAATACAGTCCTACCTAGTTCTATTTCCTTGATCTTTGTCAAGCAATGCAGGAAGGTCATCTCTCAAACCTTGAAGTTTTTCTTCTTCATGATTCTCTCTTAGAGTGAACGAAATATAGCATCCACATACAGGGCTTTCGTGGCCGACCTCTCCACACAGCGGAAGCAAGTGTATAAGGTTGT
>JASDQU010739029.1:227047-237637 GCA_032191745.1 Picea mariana
CCAGTTTACCACCACTCTCTGTTAGAGAATGAGGAGATCAAGCAGCAAATCCAAGAATTGCTCCACAAGGGGCACATCCGTCCCAATTCATCGCCTTATGGGAGCCCAATCGTGCTGGTGTAGAAGAAAGACGGGACCTGGAAACTCTTCATTGATTATCGGGCCCTAACTAAAATCACAGTCCGGAGCCGGTACCCGATTCCCCGAATCGACGACCTCCTTGACTAGCTCACGGGGGCCAAATACTTTAGTAAGATTGATCTGATGTTTGGCTACCACTAGGTCCCAATAGAACAAATAGATGTATGGAAGACTGCCTTCAATTCAAAAGAAGGTCTTTTTGAATGGATGGTCATGCCCTTTGGTTTGATAAATGCTCCAACAACTTTCATGAGGATGATGGAAGATATCCTGTGACCTTTCACCAATAATTTTTTAGTGGTGTATCTGTATGACATCCTCATCTACAACAAGACTTGGGTGGAACACTTGCAACATATTCAACAGGTTCTACACACCCTTCGACAGCACAAGCTATATGCCAAATTGGAAAAATCCTCACTTGGCATGGACACCGTCCATTACCTAGGCTACATCATTGATCAACATGGTGTGCATGTGGATCCATCCAAGATCCAGGTCATCTATGACTGGCCAGCCCCAACCACACTCACTGAGCTTCGGAGCTTCTTGGGCCTTGCCAATTTCTATCGCAGGTTCATGTTGGGATTCTCCCATATTGCATGGGCCCTCAACAAAGTAACCAGGGGTGGAGGTAAGGAAAACATTGTGTGGGGCATGTCCCAACAACAAGTGTTCGATGATTTGAAGCAACGCTTGTGCTCATCCCTGGTACTTTCATTATCGGACCTGCATCAGCCCTTTGAGATCTAGATGGATGCTTCAGACTATGTTGTGGGCGTCATTCTCACTTAGCATGGCCACCCTATGGCCTATCATAGTGAGACACTATCAGATGTTGTTTGTAAGTACCATACTTAAGACAAATAAATGTACTCCATTGTGAAAGCTTGCCGCCAGTGGAGACATTACATTCTTGGGAAGGAGACAGTCATCCACATTGATCATAAGCCACTGCAGTTCATGTAGACATAAGGCAAATTGCAGAATGACCTCCATCAGAAGTGGTCCACATACTTGCAGCAACTCCACCTCAACATCAAGTATAAAACAGGAAGTACCAACTGATTCGTTGATCGCCTCACCCGAACTCCAGTCACGGCACTCACAACGGTGCTAGACTCTTGTAACCACGAGACCTCTAGATGGCCCCATCTCTATGAGCCAGACCCTGACTTCACCACCACCTACCAAATGTTGGGCACAAACTCAGTTGTTGCTAATTTCCATCTTCAGGATGGGCTATTGTGCCATCTGGGCCATCTCTACGTTCCATCAAGAAAACGAGAGAAGTTGATTTGGGAATCCCACTACAATCAGGTGGGAGGACACTTCGACATCGAAAAGATAGTGGCAGTGTTGCAGAAACATTTATACTGGCCGAAACTTCGACAGGATGTCAGCAAGTATATCAGGTCCTGCACTGTCGGCGTCATTGCCAAACTGACCACTAAGAAACATAGCATGTAAACCTCTCTACCTACTCCTTAAAGGCCATGGGAATCCATCTCAATGGACTACATTTGAGGCCTTCCATCCACCAAGAGAGGAAATGACTGTGTTTTTGTGGTTGTTGATTGCTTTTCCAAGATGGAAATTTTGGCCACCTATAAGAAGAGCATCACAGCAGAGGCCACTGCCAAGCTCTTCTTTGAATGAGTATGGGTACATTTTGGAATCCCAGAAACCATTGTCTTATATCGGGACAGTTGGTTCCTCAGCACATTCTGGTTGAGCCTCTGGCCACTGTTGGACACCAAGCTCACCAAATCCACTGCCTTCCACCCCCAGACAGATGGCCAAACTGAGGTTGTCAATCGGATGAGCATGCATATCCTAGGCATGTAAAATTGTAAGCACCCCCACACATGGGATGAGAGTCTTCCCTATGTTCATTATACCTACAATCGAGCCCTACATAGCTCAATTGGCCACATCCCCTTCTAGGTGGGGTTGGGATTCCAATGATTGGGTCCCATGGATGTTGCACTACCCCTTGCGGCCACCTCGACCGAATCATCTCTTGCTCCAACTAAAGCTGACAAAGCCACCTGATTCATTGAGCAGATCCAACACATCCTCCAACAGGTTCAAGATATTTTACAAAATTCCAATGCAAAGTACAAGCAGTGCCATGATCAACATCGGGTTCCACATAAGTTCCAGGTGGGAGACAAAGGTTGGTTTCACTTGAAGAAAGACCGCCTTACAGTGCCCCACCGGAAGATTCGCCCACTCCGTTATGTACCTTAAACCATCACCAAGGATGTGGGTGACAATTATTTTGAGCTCAACATTGCCCCTTTCTTTGGCCTACACCTAGTATTCAACGTGGCTCTCCTTCAGCCATATTTCCCACGATTATTGGATACCTCAGAGATAATAGAACAGTTGACACCAACATAGCTCAACCCTAACTGCATGTAAAAAGAATACAGTGATCATAATGTGGACACACAGGTCAAGGTCACTAGAAAGAAAAGGATCCATCTTTATCGAGTTGTTAAAGCAGGGTAGCTCCTGCACCAAGGCAAGTGGCTCACCCAAGGCCAAATTCAACAGAAATTTCCTCATCGGATGGGGGAACTCAACAAAATGGAGACCATTGTTTCCTGAGGGGTGAGGATTGATCCATATGGATATCAGTGGCCTCTCTCCTATTTCAACTAGTTCATTTTGGCATTTTTCTAGTTTGGCAGATTTTTCCTAGTTTTCAGGTCCCTGACTTCCGGGCCCATTTTGAGGCCCTCAACAACGTTTTTAGGGCTCTCCATAGTTAAACCAAAGAAAAAGTCAGATTATGACGGTAACATGTGCATTCCTCTGATAGAAATTTCCAACGGGCTATCATGCGCCTAAAACGAAGATTGTATGCAAAAGTTACGACACCGGGAAGTTGATGTACTAATTTACCCCAATGGGGCCCACATGACTTTTGGTGCTTCATCTCCTAGGGTTAGGTTTTGGATGTCTATGGTTTTGGAATTCATGTTTATTGTAAAAAGGTATTCATATCCTCATTGTAATCATATTCTTGTGAATGAGCGCAACCGTCACATCTCTTCTCATAGATAAGCCACCACCATTCCAACAAGCTTGTTTTTTGCTGCATTTTACAGTTTAAACATATTTCCTTATTGAATAGAAACCAGTTTTTGTGTATCTCTGCTATTCTGTGTAAGAATATTTTAATAATAATTTGTATTCATTTCGTTCTACTCATAAAATCTGGATCAAGGTTGGTGCCTCCGCTTGAGGTAGATGCATCACTTGTTGGCAGTTGTCGAAGGATTTGTGCAAAGTTTTCCATCATCTCGTTCCTCTGTCATTCGAGGGCTTCCTCGAGCAACATTTTGAAAGGATCTCATGTCCCGTCGTATTTATTTTCTCCTGCCATGGAAGGTTGCTTGGGTGTGTGAGAGCAGTTGTCCTCAAGAGAAACAAGCTTGAGACCCAACTCTCTATACCCTGACGTCATCGAGGACATGCACTAAAAATGACAAGGAGTAGGCCGCTCTGATACCACTAATCCAGATTTATGAGCGGAACTAAATGAAAACAAAGATCTATAATATTAACAAAGAGACATAGTGAATAATAACAAAGATACAATAAAACTTGACTTCTATTAAATAAGAAATATGTTGAAACTGTAAAATGCAGACTAAAACAAGCTTGCTAGAATGGTAGTAGCTTATCTCTGAGAAGAGATGTGACGGCTACACTCATTCGCAAGAAGATGAGTACAATGAGGCTCCAAAGGCATTTTTACATCAAACATGAATGCCAAAACCCTAGACATACAAAAACCTAACCCTGGGAGATGAAGCGCCAAAAGTCATGTGGGCCCCATTGGGGTAAGTTGGTACATCAACTTCTCAGGGTCGTAACTTTTGCATATGATCTCCATTTTAGGTGCACGATAGCCCGTTGGAAAGGTATATCAGAGGACTACACATTATGCCATCACACTTTGACTTTGTCTATAACGTGACTATGGTGGGCCAAAAAAATATTGTTTAGGGCATCAAAATGACCCCGGAAGTATAGGACCCGAAAAGCTAGAAAAAAACTGCCAAGATGAAAACTGTATGTGAGCCAGTTGGAATAGGTGTGTGGCCATCGATATCCACCTAGATCATATAGAGGGAACAACCTGCGTTTCATGTCTTGTATTTTATCCTATCGCTACTCCTTTCCCTATCGGTGGTCCCCATACTTGTTGCTTAATTGTTACTTCCTTTACCGTTGATTCAATCATTAGTGATGCTCCAATGGTAAATTCAATGGAAGATGAAATAGTTGCATTGGCTCATATTTAAGCTTATAGAATAACACCCATAATAAACTAACTGCATATTCAATGCCCTTCAATTTTTCCTCATTTTCTCCTATTAAACAACCCCTTTTTTTCCTTGATTTTTTGTTCCTATTATATCATGACATAATTCTCTAAGAGAAAGGTTGAACTCGGTTTCAATGAGGAAGGAGTAGGGGCGTTATCAATGAATTAACAAGCTCCAACAGAAGCAAAATCGATTGAAGATCTTGACTAGATTTATCTAGAATCAGTTCATACCTCAAAGGTACCAACTGTAGTTTCATTTTAAATAGAACCATCTTAGCACGAGCAAGTTACAGAACAAATCCTTTACGTCATCGATCGACCAATCATATAATGCAAATATTCACTTGTTAGTATATTCATCTTATATATTTGTATGAATATATTGAACATAAATTTTGTAGTTGTTGTGTAGATCTTGATTTTGTATTGTTCTACGTAGATGTTAATTTTTTACTATTCTATGTTTTGGTCTTTTTCGTCGGAATCTGGTGACATAATTCTAGACGAAAACACAATTTTATGTTGTTTAAATTGTCTTTCTAAATGCATAAATGGATTCACGATGTTGAAAAACCCTTGGGCACTCGGATTATATAGACTTAGCCGCTCAAATCTGCAGATCCAACACTTTCTGATCGGATTTCGAGCAAAATTAAACAGAAAAAATGCCCGAATAAGAATCAAAACATAGAACGTTTAGATACGACATTCTCATGATCCATAAAATGGTAATATGTGACTTCCCTAATTTTAGGAGGGACCTCATGTTTAACTCATAATATAGCTTGAACTAACACTTGAGACTAAAATTTTAGGCATTGAAATCCTAGCCTTCTAAGCAACATCCACATGGGTACTAGGTATTTGGCTATTTTTTAGATTTTGTATTTATATATTCAAAACGGCATACGTTTATTTGAGAATACCTTTTTATTTGAGATTATCACATTCAGATTTGGTGTAAAATTAAAACCATAAGCAAATTGATAGAGTCTCAAACAAGGTTTTTCTGATTTTCCTAAACTAATTACATTTTTCTTGTTATTTTAAAAATGTTATGTAAGCACTCACTCTACGTCTCTATGCCTATATTTGGCTTTGTACTTTTAACAAGTAACACATTTTTTTTACATCAAAATTATTTCTTCATACACACATTAAAGTATTAAAGTTTTTTTTTGTTGGTGTCCTAAATCCCTTGCATCAAATTTATTTCTTCATATATACATTAAATTTTTTTGTTGGTGTCTTAAATCCAAATAGTGGGTGAGTCTAAGAAGAAATGAAACATATTTTAATGTTCAAATTAATATGTTATAATGTGTTAAATTCGGTGATTAGGTAGATTTTTGCTTTTATTATCTATAAAAGTGGCAACTCCATATAAAGTTTTATTTTAAAATTTTAATAATTGAACTTGGGTGGGAAGGATAACAATAATTCCTCCTAATCACCTACACTAAATCTAATTAGTTATACAAAATTTATTTTCCCTTTACATACACATCAATAAAGTTGAGAAAATAAACAATAGAATATTTTAGAAATTATTTAAAAAACAAGATGTTGAAGAAATTATATATTATCAACATGATCTTCATGAGCCATCATGGTTAGAAATGCACAACATTAGTGACTCCAAATTTTATTTAGAAAAAGAATCCCAAATCAACTTCAAATGATATACCACTAGAAGTAAAAGGACTATGGAGATAAATTTTATATATAGATTAGCTATCAAAGTGGTAAGAAATTCAAATGAAAATTTATTTGCATTTTAATCTTATTATTAGAAAAAATGTGTACAACATATTGTTAACACGCACAACATATTGTTTCATAATGAAAATCCAACCAAAAACACTTTGAGCCACTCCTTTGCAAAAAGATTCTAATATTTATTTTTCTTTTGAACAAGAAAATGACTTTTTTTATGCACACACAAAAGTAGAGTCTATAGGAGCAAAGCTAGCAAATGCAACAAAAAAACTTTGCAAAGCACCCACATTCAAAAGCATATATGAAAATAGTGCATTTGAAATAATTTGTTACTTTTCAAACAATGAATATAGTGTTCTTTATCTACGATACATTATTGCACAAATGTTTTGCAATTGGAATTGTGCATACTGATCCATTTTCAATTGAGTGTATAAAAAAACATATAGTTGATGATGTCATCAGAGAAACCACAACTATAACAAGTTTGGCAAGAATACATAAGGCAATTTCCATTGCTATATGATAAAGAAAACATTTAAGGTGATCTTTTTGTCTTTGTGTTGATAAACATTATACTAAATATAGAAATATGTATATGTATTTGATCTCCAGTAACATGTCCATTTCTATAAAAATATTTTCACGAAAAAAATGATGAGGACATTAAACATAATACAATTTAAGATGAATACAACTCTTATCCACTATAAACCATTACAATAAATACAAACAACCATAAAAAAAATCTCATACACATACAATCACAAATCATGAAATTGAAGAATTTCAATTTATACATTCATACAATCACAGATAATGAAATTGAAGAATTTCAATTTATACATTCACGAAATTGAAGAATTTCAATCTATGAATTGTGTAAAAAAATTATTTGCAACCATTTCGAAACAATATCAGCTAGATGAAGAGAAGCTAGAAACAATAGTTGTCAAGTATTAATTGTTGGAGCAAATGAAACAAGAATAAAAGTGAACTATGACATGATTGACATCGGTGGTCACAACAATAACAAATGTCACTCATTAATTCACATGAAATAATTTATTATAAACAACTTCAAATTAGATAAGATGCAAACAACCCTTAATATAAGCCAAACAAAACCCTTTGATCAATTAAAGAAAAAAACAAGTCGCAAATTTGCCAATTTGTGAACAATTGTTGCATATGAAAAAAAGTGTGTATCTTTACGTTGCCTAAAAAATGTTACCTACTTTAGGAGAACCAGTGATCATCCAACATCCCACCTCTTCTATGTTTTTCATGCCCGGCCTCATCGATCAACTTTGAAACCACAAAGGATCAACCAAACAATTTATTCTAAAAAATAATCGAGTCTAAAAAAGATAGGGACTTACTACTCTGAAGCTCTTATTGTTTTCATTAAAAACAAGGAAATAGCTGCAAAGCAGGATTGACTCTTTTACTTTGCATTATCATTCAATAACACAATTTATTTTATTGTTTTCTAATTTACATTCAACTATACAATTAAGACTTAATTAAGACTTTCACTGGAAAACAATGTGAACTGTTATCAAGTAAACACAAATCCAAATCTAAACATAATCCAAAATATACAGATGTACATTTCTGCATGTACACATTGAATTTACATAACACTGCTGGTTACTGTAATCACAACAGAAACTTATTGTTGGTTACTGTAATCGCTCACAAGAAACCGTATGGAAATATCACCAGTCGGAGGTGGTTCTACATCCCACACAACACCATGGTTTGTAACGCTCAATTTGCATTCTAAGGTTGCAGTCTGCATCAAGTGAATTGAATTAGTGGATTTGTAGAGGAAGAGATTATTGCACGACCGGAGGTTGGATTTTATTAAAGTTTGATTGATAACTAACTTTTTTAGCCCGAATGGCGTACAAGTAAATTGGGGTGAGAATCGAACATGAAATTTCATTTTACAAATTTCCTTCCATTTACACGGCACTTGCCAATTCATCTACACCCATACACCCATACAAACCTGATTAATAACTAATTGATAATAATAGTAAAATAAATTAAATTAATGTATTAGATTTTTTTTTTTTTAAATCCTTCTACCATGTTTATTATTAATAACTAGCCATTCAATATGAAAATGTAATATAAACTTTTTATTCATATTACGAAATTTATAACTAAAATAAATAAATAAATATCACTAATTTAGAGTTCTCTTAACCTCAAATTTTTTAAACATTCAAAAAAATAAATTTAGGTTTTTGTTTACTTTATTCATCTTAATAACTAAGAGAAACATACTTTTAGTATACATAGAAACCATTACTTTAAACACCCATGGAAATTGATGAAATCCATGTTTCAAACCTCGCAAACATCAATTGCCAGAATGTCTTTTTGGCCTGCTTGATACCAGAATATAAAAGCTAGAATGTACGGAAAGTTGTTACTCTCGTACATCTTGAACCAGAGGTTTTGGCCTGGATATTGACAAGATATTCTACAAAAATATAAATTTATATCAATACCATCGCAGATAAATCTTTGAACGTATTCATAATTTCCAGTCTAATCATTATTCTTAAACTATGCGGAATCTAGTGACCAATGAATTATTTGTCGACATTGAATTGGCTTCACCTTCTGTACTGAATGTCTACTACCCTCATGGCTACTAGTTGGTCACTAGCATTAGGGCTATTACCAGTTTGGAGTAGCCATGACAGGAGATAATAAAATTTGTCCAATCACCTTGCCCCATATAGGTTATCATGATTTTTACTCTTTCCTTTGTACAAAGTTTTTTATTAATGTAGATCACCTAGTTTCTTTACCATTGGTTAATAAGTGTTGATATTATGGTAGTTGCTGGAGGTATTTACGTCCACGTGTAAACCTAACAAGGATAGAATACTCCGGGAAGAAAGAAGAAACCCTAATGAGTTGGCTAATAACCCTAGAAGACTTGTTGGCTCTAGAAGATAATTTATTAGATTATTAGCCTCCCAGAGAAGAAGTCAGCCAGAAATAATAAATATAATGAACAGAAAGATACCCAGAATGAGAAGTCGACCCAGGCAGTTAGCCAAAATTAGTATAAATACAGGAGGCCAGTTCTCATTCTGGCAGGTAATCTCAGAATTGCAGTGCCTAGTCTTGTGTGCACTGGAGTGTCCAGTCTTGTGCGCAGGTTTGAGGAGAGCTGCCATTGCATCTGCTGCAACTAGCAGATCACGTTTGGCTTGGACTATCTCTTGGCTAGGGTTTGGACTATCTGATCAACTCTTGTTGATGCGTTATCCTTGAAGAAAGGTGCGCTACCCTTTGTTTGGCTATCTAGACTAGAGTTTGCTTCCAAAATGATTCTCTGTCAAGGTTAAGGTGCTCAGAGGGTGGCTTCAGCCTATGGTTGGGTGACAAGGATATTGTCAATGGTAAAATGAGCACACATCTTTCATATTCTAACAGGTTATGGGCCCACACCTCCTTCATTCAGTCTAAATGCTGGAAGGAAACATAGCCGCTAGGATATTGAGCTCACTGAGGAACTGCCACTAGGGTTACTAGCAGAAGTAGCTTCCAAGACAATGTCGCTAGGGTTACTAGCAGGAGCAGTTGCAGAAACCCTAATCCTCTTGTTGAGCCACCTTAAGTGAATGGATTGACCTAATCTCTAGATAGATCAATGCACTCTATCCTAGCACATCTCCTGATACTCTCAACAAGCCAAGACATGAAGTTTTGAGTTTGTGGTCAAATCTAGGGTTTGACCAAGTCAAAGAAGCCATGACTTATTCTATGAAGTCAGAGAACAAGTTAGATGGAGCCTATAACTTCAGAGAGTGGAAGACAAGGATTGACCTCATCCTTGCCAAGAATAAAGTGTTGGATATCGTGAAAGGAAAGATCATGAAACCGGAGTTTGAAGAAGGGAAAGAGAAGGAATCGCAGAATACTGCAACTATGGAGAAGTTCAAAGATGATGACATTAATGCTATGATTATCATAGTGGAATACATAAAAGACCATTGGATACCCTACATCTCCCATCTTGACTCATCGAAGAAGATGTACGATGCCCTAACAAACCTTTTCTCAGTCAGAAACATTGGACAAGTAACGAGTTTGAAGAATGAGCTCTGTGACATGAAGATGAATGATGATGACAACATAACATCATACTTTGTGAGAATTTCTCAGTTAAGAGATAAACTACAAGCTATTGAAGAGATCATCTCAGAGAAGGAGTTGGTAAACATAGTACTCAATGGTCTTCCCAAGACGTGGGATGCATTTGCCGCAAGCATGAACACAAGAAAGGAGTATCCAACATTTGAAGAACTTTGGACTTGTTGTGCTCAAGAAGAATCAAGGATCAGTGCAAA
>JASDQU010739030.1:13595-28156 GCA_032191745.1 Picea mariana
TTATGCTATAGTAATCCAATTTACAATTTACCTATGGACAACATTACAGATGATGGCACATGCACTTTCATGGGGCCAGTTCAAGAACAGGTGTTGGAGCAGGAATAGTATTCATTTCACCCAAAGGTGAATTTATGCCTTATTCTTACATATTAGAGTTTGATTGCACTAACAACACAATTGAATATGAAGATTTGTTATTGGGGTTGGAATTAGCAAGGGAAATGAAAGTTATTTTCAAAGAAGTTGGTGATTCTGACCTAATAGTGCAACAACTAAGCAACCTGTTATCACAGTATTTGTACTTGTGCAAAGCCCTCCACAAGATGCCAATGTTGTGTAACAACTAGAAGTACTTGTCACTGTCACCTAGGCAAATACTTCCCTCGTTTTAGTGAAGGAGAGAGGTCCAACACAAGGGAGGCTTCCCTAGTGACCTCAAGAGATCCTATAGCCAGATTAGCCAAGTCTATGGCCCCCTATCTTGGTCACTCAATGAGGTAAGTTAGATCTAAAAAGGTGAGATGGTTGGGGATGGTTTACAAGGTAATCGGTTAACATGTGCGAGGCAAGAAACATTCCAATGCATATAATGAGGATTACCAAGTCAAATCAATGATTAAACACCTCTAGAACACTAACTTATCAATAATAATAATGATTGCTGTTGTAAAATTGCAGCAGTGAATAAGTGTATACCAACAATGAGTAATTTATAACAGCAGTGAGAAAATTAGCCCAGAAAATCAGCAATTATATCTTAGAATTTAGCCTTCAACAAGTAGAACAATATCCAATTGCTAGACAATGATTCTGAGCAAGTTTTGCCACAATATGAAGTAAATATTCAACAATATGTACAAGCCTTAATGGCTGTAGCATTCATTTATGACAGCAGCAAGATTATCAATGATTCTTCAAAGCGCGTTGGAGTGCAATTGGCTTGCCAATGATGTCATAAAGCTAAACTAAGAGAGTTTTCAGAGAGAGAGAGAGAGTTCTAGATAATGCTAGGGTTTCAACCATCACTTGCGATCAATAAGACTAGTGCTGTTTTCTCTTTGCTTGGGAAAATGGAGTCAAGGTAAACACCAAGAGGGTTGCTAAAGGCAAGAGAGGGATGTAAAGATCAAAACTTGGAGCTACCATCATAGAACCAAGCCCAAACTTCTTGAAAACAAACCCTAGGGATTATACCATCATAAACCCTAGATGCCGTTTTCTTCTCTAGCGTCTAGCAACAAGATCTCAATTGAACTAGGTCAAACCCTAGGGGGATAAACAATTTTAATCCCTAGGGATTTGAACTAGCTAAGACCAAACCCTAGGGGAATAAACACTCTTAATCCCTAGACTAAGTCTTAAATGCTTCAACAAATTAATGTAAATGAAAGTAGGGAGGGGGATTAAACAATCTTAATCCCTCCTAGGGTTTCTAGCATATAAGGTAACATGCAACAATTAACCATCTAATAGAGCATCCACCATAATACACCATAAACAGGCATACAACTTGAAGAAGAACACTTACTAGGTCAAGCGCTATGCATGAGGAAACCCTAGCTCAACATTCATCCATCAAACAAGAGAAAAACATCCAATAGGGATTCTCCTTCAAAAAGTGCGCACAAGTACTCCAAGCGAAATAAGAGAGAGAAAGAGACAAGTGGTGATGATCCCACAAGTGTGAGAATGGTGATTTGGTAAAGCGAGTGCTCCCTCTATTTATAGGAGGTAACCAAGCGCTAATGTCCACAATGATAGAGTAAAACACCAATAATCCATGATACAAGTGGGGTCGACCCCTCAAATAGCCTCTAAAATAATAATACATGCAAATACACCACAATAGGGTCACATGTGTGGTGATGTCAAGCCTCCAAAGGGTGAAGAGAGCCTCCCAAGGCCACGTGTCATCATCAAATGGTGCAAGCAAGGTGGAATATCCTCATCAAGTGCCATGTCACATCTCAAAGTCATCAAGTGGTGTCTAATGGCAAACAAGCCCCTAGCACATGACACCATCGTCAATAGCCTGGTGTTTAGGGTGAGGAAGGCCAGCGTCCAGGTGGAATGATCATGCATCACCTCTTTGAGTGGTGTTTGAGCATAATCGTGCATCACGTCTTTGAGTGGTGTCTGAGCATAATCAGGTGCAATGTCCTCCACCAAATGTTGAATAAGGTATGGGGTGCATTGTCCAAGTTGTAGGCGTTTTGCCCATCTGCCTGCCATCATGACCATATCTGTCAAATGAGAACTCATCTGACCATCGTCCAGGGTCCAGGAGGTGTGAGGATGTATCTGAAGGGGGTCAATCACCAGGTGACCCAATGCTCATCATCACACGTGCTATATCCTATACAAATGCACAATGTCCTGGGGTAAAAGCACCAAAACGTTCTCCAAAGGCCATGTTAGGTGCACTCAAGCCAATCAAAACCATGGAATCAAGTAAAACCAACAATCACAAGCTACAATAGTCCTAAGAAGTATACATAGTAAGCCATCAAGTAATACAAAAGCCAAATGAACAACTCTCATTGGGTATCCCCTTCAAACTTCGCACAAGCCCAAGACTTTATGCAATTTGGCAAGTTTAGGTATGGGAGGGCCATCAAAGGAACCTATTAGGTGTGCTAGTACCCAAGTAGAGAGATATTTTCTAGAAGAACCAATCTGAGATATGTAATGAGTATGAGGTGGTCATGGGGTTTACTTCTAGGCATGGGGTCATTAACATGCAAGACAATGTATGGACTCACCTCCATGAGTGCCTTTGTAGAGGGTGCACTTGACGATTGAGTTACCCTTTTCTCGATGCTTTTTGTATTATGAACCCCTTCTTTTTGCCTCTTTCTTTTACTTTATATGATTTGCGAGTCCCCTTAAAAAGATTTCAAGCATAACACTTCCTTTGTTGTTATTTGGGATATTTCAAGTCCTTTTTTGATAGATGAATGTGTTTATTCACATTAGGACTAGGGGCGATCACCATTAATGAGGGGGTAGAGCTCAATTGTGGAATTGTGGCTTTTAACTATCCTTGTTATCCCATTTGTTTCTTTTTTTTGCCAGCTACAATCTATCTCTGGGCCTTTAGCCCCTTCTTCTCATAAGAGAATGAGGTACATGCCTTTTTGGTGTACATGTAACCACATTACCCAAAAGGTGGGAGAATGAAAGGATCAAGGATGGAAGGTGGTAAGTATGATCGAGAATGGTACGTTACCTCTTTTAAGGAACCACCAGTAGCACCCCTTTTCCCTAGGAGTGACAACATGGGACTAGGATGCCCAAGATGGCCACCAAGGTGAAACAAGGCAAAAAGAATAACTTCTGGGCTCATGATTCATTATCCAACTTCAACCTATGATCATTACTCAATTGTCCAATGCATTAAATATGACACTTTATATGAAACTAGGACTAATGTACCTCATGATGTGTCGAGCCACCATCTCCCAATGAGCCTTGCTGATTGAGTGTGATGAGCTGAGCTGGCGAGGAAGAGGCGTCCGAGGGGCTACTGGGTTGATATCTTTGGACAGGCTGATCATCATGATCGTCGGGATCACTGTCTTCACTGCGGGCCATGAGACATGATCTCCTCTAGTTACACCTAGGTGAGAGGGGGTAACACAACCAATGTGTTTCCAAGAATGATAGAACAAAGAAATACATGAATGCAATGTGGGATTCTATTGAATTCTTTGATGCTTTTTCCATCAAGTCTATTCCTAGAGATTTAGATGAACATGCTGATGCACTGGTTGTAGCAACAACAACCCTTCAACTTTGTGATGAAATGTTGAAATTTTCCTGTAAAATGGAAGTTATCTTTAGACCTGTGATCCTTGATAATATGGATGATTGGCAATTTTTGAGAATGATGCATAGGTTATTAGACTTTTGTTAACTTGCAAGAATCCTCTTCTTGTCAGATAAATTGGTAAGAAGAATCACGACCTTTGATCATGTAGTTAAAGGAGAACAAAATTCCAAAGGGACTCATTTCTTTGGAAAAATTATTAGGTTGAGATGATAAGGCCAGGAAGTCTCAAGAAGGGAGCAAACTAGAGGATAGTATTGGAATCGACATTGGATCAGAATTGCATCCTATGATCATTTGCATTGGGAGGTATTGTAGCATTGAAGAAAGGAGAGAGATTAAAACACTGATCAGAGAGTATAAGGACATTTGCATGGAGCTATGAAGATCTCAAGGCATACAAGGGAGACATCATCAAGCATACAATCCATTTGAAGGATGGAGAAAAATTCTTCTGGCAGAAGCAAAGGCACATTAATTTGAAGCTTTCACAGGCCATTCAAAAGGAGTTACAGAAGATACTTGACACTGGAATCATTGGTCCTACTAGACATTCATCTTAGGTGGAAAAACTGGTCTCGATAAGGAAGAAGAATGAGGAAATAAGACCATGTGTTGTGTTAGTACTCAGATTGGATTTCTTCAAAATCCAATTTGAGTGCCTATCTTATTTTTTGTTCATGGGTACATTACGAGATGGATTGGTTAGTCGGTCCATCAATGTGGCATCGACGATTTGTGAGTGCCTTTTAGACTTGGCACATGGTCGCATGTTGTTGTTATTCAGGGATTGATGGTAGGACAGGTTCTTGAGTAGGTAGCTCATATACAAGTACATATAGAGGACACATCACAGATGTAGTTGGACAGGCATTTTAGTAGAGCAAGTGTCCCATACTTGCAGGTTCAGTGCAATATTCAGAGCAAGTATAGGAGGTTGAAGACCCCCAAAGGTTATGGTTAGGTTGGTTCTTGGATATTTATATTTTTCAAGTTGTAATCATCCTTTTGGATACCCTTTGGGGAGATGTGCGTGGAGTTTGAATTTGAGGCAAATATGAGAAGTTTCCATTTTTAGCAAATTCTATTTTTAGCAGCTGCTATTTTTAGCAATTTCCGACTTTGGGTAGATTGACAAGATAGTTACATATTTTAGTACTGTTAGAACAAATTTTCGCACTTGCAAGAATGTGAATAAATTATGAATGAGCAAGCTAGAAATACGTGCAACTCTAGGAGAAGATGCCCTATGTGCCATTGGCAAAAACTCCTCTTCGTTTGGGTTGGTGTGTGCCAACCTCAGGGGGGTGTCCATAATGTTTTGTATACGCTATCTTCCTTGTAAATCTGCAAAATAAACCAAAAAATACGCACACAAGATGACCTTTGGCTAACCATTAAGCTACCAAAGGGGTAAGTTGTATATTTTTTAAATTGAAATGGTAGAATTCCCTATAATGTCAGCTTTAAGAAATATGGAAAAGAGAGAAAGAAAGCACAATTAAATGGTTGAATAATACCAAAATAAAAGGCTAAGAGCTCCTAAACAATGCATAAATTTCAAACACAATACCAACAATCTTCGAAAGCTTGATACAAGCATAACAAAGTTTTATTCCTGTGCTTGCTAAAAGGCTGGATGCACCATAGAAAACAAGTACAAGATCTACTATAGTGATGACCCCTACACAAAAAGAATAGAAGCTAGAGAATAGAAAAGAGAGAATGAGAGAGAGTTTGTTGCTGCTGCTGTTGAAGAAATTGACCCTTAACAATGAAGAGAAACCTTTAATATATAGACCCATGAGGCGCATAAGAGTGGCAAGAATAGGAGGGATCATGGCTAAGAATAGGAGGGTGCATGATGGATGAAATTGGAGAAAAGGGGAATAAGGAGGAAAGGGGAGTGCGCATGGATAAGAAGTAGAGTGTGATAACGTGTGTGAGGGAGAAAGAGTCACAACGCATGAGAGGATATCGGGATTTGCGCTAAGAAATAGGGAGTAAGGTGAGAAAAGAAGGGAGATGCGCTAGGAAATAGGGAATTTGCACTAGGAAATAAGGAGTAAAGAGAGTTAAGGAGTGGCACATGAGAAGGGAGTGGCGTTAAGTGAGTGAAGTGAGGATGTGTGGGAATTACGCAGAAGAGAGAGGGAGTTACACCTTAGTCAACTAGAGATACTCCAAGTTTGACTTGTGATTAAGTGAGAGAGAGGGGAAGTGAAGTAGGAGGGATAAGGAGTTAAGTGGGAGAAGGGAAAATAACTCTTCAATTAACTCAACTCAACTAAAAAGATGTATCTCTCACCTAATATCCCCTCGAGCAAAGTCATCTCAACTAAAAAGATGTGCCACATGTCCTCGAGCAAAGCACCTAATATCCTCATGCATGTATGCGCCATATGTCACACTCTGAAGCTTCCAAATGTTGGAATTTGGACCTGCCACATGTCACCCTGCATGGCGACCACATCTTCTAATAATAGTCCTGCTAAAAATAGACATGCTAAAAATAGTAGTTCGGTCGAAAAATATGAAAAGACCAAATGTGTCTGGGACTGCTAGGAGAACCATGCCAAATATAGTATGCCTAAAAATAAACACTGCTAAAAATAGAAACTCCTCACATGGCAATGAAAATGGGCTCATCGAATTCGATTTTCTGCAAGGAACCTGGATATGTACTCGGAATTGTCATCTGAACCCTAGATCTCCAACTGCTATAAATAGTAAGTTGCTCGCATGTCTTCTAGAAAAGTCTCACTGGAATTGTGAGCTCACAAGGAATCTGAATATGTGATCAAAACTGCCATGTGGACCTCCAATCTCTGTCTCCTTAAATATTCTAAAAATAGACATTTCTCTCTATCCATGAAGACCTGTGCAAAGTCCTGTCTTTGAAGCAAGGAACACCACTAAACCAATCCTATACTTGAACTCATACGAGAACCAACCCGACTCACGTCAAGCTATCTCTGGGGCAAATATCTGAATGCTAGCCAAATAAGACACGTTGCTTCTTAACCCTCAGGATTTGCCAGTGAGAAAATTCAGGGGTTAACAAGTACCCAATTGGGATATTTGCATATTGTTCTTATTTCAATTGATTCCAAGAGCATGGGTTTTGGTATATTTTTAGTAGTGCTATTTTTAGCAAGGCAACTAGACTTTTGGATATCTAGTATGGCGCTTAGTAGCAGTTGTTAGCAACAATTCTTGTCTTGGGCATAAGAGTATCCAGGTTTGCAGGCTGCACGAGAAGCACCCAAGCGTAGCACAGAAAAATCTCGTTTCAGGCTACCAATCAAGTGAGCGGGCATTTTGTTTTCAACGACAAGGATTCATTGACAGAGCAGAGCAACGGTCGGTGGGTAATTGCAGTCAACCGAGTCGCGCCAAGTATAGCGCAGAAGTTTTCAAGGAAGTGAATGGTCGGAATTCTCCGTGGAGCACTCATGAAGTTACGAGGGCCGTTGATCGCGATCAGTTTAAGCGTGGGATTATTTCTTGGACTCGGGGTTCGTGAGTTCGAAGGGCGGACCATATCCTTTGGTTGCGCGAGATCGCGAGTTACGAGAAGTGTTCAAAGGGGAGTCAACCATCGCTGACCATCGCGTCTCGGGACTTCGTAAGGGGAGTCAACCATCGCGTCTCAGGACTTCTCAAGGGGAGAATGCCAAAGTTCGACACTCCAACTCGCGAGGTCGCGAGCTGCGAGAGGCGCTAGCACTTGAGGCCTGGCCGACGGTTACGTGTGGAGGGCGCTGACAAGGAAAGGAGCCAGACCCGTATCGCCATCTTGGGTATCGGGAGTTTGGAAAAGAGGAGCCGAGGGTCTTCGACCCACGAACTCGTGAGTCGCGAAATGCAAAGAGCTTTTAATGTCGGGCCCACAGTATCGCCGAAAGTGTTCTGGGCCGTTTGATCAAGGAGAGACACGTGGCGCACGATTGGGCTATGTCGGCACCTCGCCTATCGTAACTTTGAAGAACGAGGATCAACCTCCTCCCAGTCGCGAGACGCGAAGTGCCGAAGGTGTCCGGGATTTGGGCCCACAGTATCGCCGAATATGATCAGGGCCATTCGATCAAAGAGGGGCACGTGGTGCGCGATTAGGCTCTATCGCCTCTTCGCGCATCGTGACTTTGAAGAATGAGGATCAGCCTCCTCCCAGCTACGAGACGCGAAGCGTCGAAAGCGCTCAGGAGTTGGGCCCACGGTCTTGGTGCCCGGTCACAAAGGAACAAGCCTGGGGAAAAGGCGCTAGCGCACACCATATGATGAAACAAGTCCCAAAACGTCGACATCATCGTAACCGTCCATCCAAAGGGACGCGTGGCGCACGATTAGGCCATGTCGGCATTTCGGCTACCGGGACTTCCAAGGGTAAGGGGTTTTGCTCTTCCATTGCATTTCAAAACCTCGAACCCTGAAACGCCGAAAGTGCCTTTGAGGATAAGCGTAGGGTCACGGCCCGTGGTCACTCGGGGAAATAGAAAGAGTTGTGCAAAAGGGCCAAAAGAGCCAGGTTTAGCTGCAGAAGGGATCGCCGCGATCTCTTCTGCAGCCAGTCCGAATCAATCTCAACCCTGGCTCCTGCTAGGAGTAAATGAAGGTGGGAGGAGGTGGTTGAAACCTCTCCTCACTCATTAATTGTAAGGTATGGAGGATCCGACAGGCAGTCTGCCCGAGACGGTCCTGTATGCTGGTTTTTTCCAAAGAAGCCATGCCGAGTCCTCGACTAACCAGAGAAGTCTGCACACGCTAACTCAGCATTTAATGGCTCAACTACCCCCTTGCAAGAGCCATGCACAGTTAAGGTGGCGTCTGACGAAGGAGTTCAGACCAGATTTGACCGAAGAGATGCCACGCCTTGGAGGTCCGAGCACGCCTCTGTTGGACGAATTTTTCTGAGTATATGTACTCAGTTTTTGTATTTTTGAAAGTATCGATGGTTGAGCTAGGCTCCCGATTGTAAAGTTTTGATGAAGCACTGGTTTCTCTGGTTATGTATTGGCACTTGAGACTTCTTGCCTTATGAATGTCAGCCTCTTTCCATCTCTTTGTGTACACTGTGTTAGAACAACTCGAAATTGGAGGATCCAGTCGAGTTGCGCTGTTATAGGATGATGTATGTTGGATCACTGTAATAGTTGTATTGTTTCTAATCAGTTCTTGTATTTTCTCAACGCTGAATGATTTGGAATTGGAAGATCCAGTCAAGTCACCCTTCAGTTCCCCGAAACTCCGAACCAAGAGGATCTTGTATTCTGAGTTTTTCCTCCTCAAGCTGCTGAAAGGCCTGACGCCCCAAGCAGTCTTGCTCACTCATCTCACTAAGTCTTCCATCTGCTCATTTTATAATCAACTCACTGACGGAAGTTAGATCAAGACCTCCTTTGTTTTTCTACATACCAAGCCCGGTTTTCTGAGTTAGAGCGATATCTTCTTGAGTCTCTATCCATTCGATCACCCCATTAAATCACTCGTGACATAAACTGATGGGCATTGGGCTCTGCTCCTGCTGCAATCCAGGAGTGACTTCCGACACCAACATTTCTGGCACCATTGCCGGGGACGAAGTTGAAGATTTTCCTTGGGATTGAACGACATTGAGCCTCTGATTCTGAAGGTGCATCAGGCATCAGAGCTCGTAAAGATTGCTACTGTGTGCACCTGGCGACTCCACTGTGGCGACTACAAGGTTTCCACATCACTGTTTCAGTTGCGGCTACTTTAGCACGCCTGAAAGCTGACCCAGAGGAGCTTTCTCGAGAAGGTTTCAGCAGCTGCTTTCTCAGCCTGAGAAGCTTCTTGGGGTAACAATAATGTAAGATTTGGCCTTTGATGGTGAACAAGGACCAGACATATTCAAAGCTGTGAGTCTTTCACCTGGCAACTCCATGATTCGAGGATCGATTGGCGACTCCGCTGGTTCGGAATGGAGAAAATCCTAGCTCGGAGGTTTGCTCCTTTTAATTTTTCTGCTATTCCTAGTTTTCCTAATGATGTCCCTTCTCCGAATGAATGGG
This sequence comes from Picea mariana, assembly GCA_032191745.1. Taxonomy (NCBI): domain Eukaryota; kingdom Viridiplantae; phylum Streptophyta; class Pinopsida; order Pinales; family Pinaceae; genus Picea; species Picea mariana. The sequence continues at coordinate 23,460 of JASDQU010739030.1, forward strand.
GAGATTATTTTCCCATATTTAGGGAGCACGAAGAGGACAACCCTGCTCAACATCTTTGTTAGTTTCATGAACTCATGCACCAGTGGGAGATACATCACGAGGATGTATTATTTAAGATGTTTATGTTCTCGTTAGCAGGGGATGCTCATGAATGGTATCACTCTTTACCCCCCGCTAGCATTTCCTCTCTCAGTGAATTTCATGTAGCATTTAAAAGGCGCTATCAAAAGATGTATTCCTCTGAGTTTATTTGTCATAGCTGTTGTGAGGAATGTGAGGACAGTGAGCAAGATATGGCTGTGCCTCTAGGAGGTTATGAGGATGGGAGAAGATACAGGAACGAGGACCCTGGGGAGGAGGAAGATGCTTTGGGTGAAGCTTGGGAATTGGTAAAATCCCTCTCTGCCCAACTGGATAGGTGGGAAGTTAAACGTTATGGGGAGGTGTTTCCAGCCTTTGAAGAAGATGCTCTTGGTATCTCTACAATGGATGATGATGAAGACCCTAGGGAGGAAGAAGGTGCTCTAAGTAGGCTGATGGAGTGGGTGAAGTCCCTCTCCGCTCGACTAGAAAGGTTGGGATCTGAAGACAACGCGGAGGATTTTCTAGTCCCTGAAGCAGATGTTCTTGACCCCCCTACTGATCATGATAGCATTGAAGATTTCTGCATGGTAGAGGCCTTGCCATCTGCTCCTGACGTGCCTGTTGTCCCAAGCTTTGATGCTTATTTAGAAGAGGAGCAGCAGAGCCCCGCACCACAATTTGCTAACCAGAGGAGCAACCCACCTGCATATGACAGCTACGAATAAGATTCTGAGCTGGATATGCGGGATTTCCAGGGACAAACTTCAGAGCCTTATCCTCTCTTCATTAAGCAAGAACATTGTGAGGAAATCAGCCATCCTGAGCAGCAGTTGGAAGAGTAGAGCTTTCCCATGGTCCCTATTTATGATGATTATGGATCTGATCCCTGGGAGAGTTATGAAGAGGGGGAAGAGGACCAAAAGGGGGTGTTGTTTACAGCCTGCACAGAGGTCACCAAGCAGCCGTTTGAAGAGCATAGCTTTCCCACGGGTCCTGTTTATGACGATTTTGAATTTGACCTGGGGGAAGAGCCAAGAGAAGAGGAGAAAGAACCAGAAGAGCAGTTGAGGGCACATATTCTTTTCTGTCCGGAGCCAGTCAACAAGCAGCCACTGCTTGAGATCAGTGAGCCTACGTCAGTTGCCCACCCACCCGTGCTTAGCAGAGATATTCAGCCACACGTGAATAACTGTATAGCAGAGGAGGCTGCCTGTCGCCCATTTTCTAGAGTTTGCCACTGGTCCTATGAGCCTGTGGAGGAATACATGGAGTTGTATTTCCTTCACAACTTGGAGCCGCTCTATTTCATGTCAACTTCAGCCTGTGAAGAGGAGTTGAAGAGTGTAACCGTTCTACTGTCACGGTTACACCATCTGTTGATGATCGTCGACAGAAAGAAGCAGCTTCTATTCAGGAAGTTGCTTGAATGGCTATGGTGGAAGTTTGCTTTCACCTAGCCCCCATGTAAAGAATTTTACTAGTCTAGGATTATACATAAATAAGCTCTTTTGAGCATGTACATTTATTGTTTCGCTTTTACTTTTACTTTTCGGCCTATATTTTCAGCAGGGTGTTTCGCCAGACTCCATAGCCCAACAGCAAGGCACTGGAACTGCAAAAGAGTCCTTAGAGCATCACAGGGATGACTCTATCCCCCATGGAGCCTAATGTTAGCAACAATTCTTGTCTTGGGCATAAGAGTATCCAGGTCTGCAGGCTGCACGAGAAGTGCCCAAGCGTAGCACAGAAAAATCTCGTTTCAGGCTACCAATCAAGTGAGCGGGCATTTTGTTTTCAATGGCAAGGATTCATCGACAGAGCAGAGCAACGATCGGTGGGTAATTGCAGTCAACCGAGTCGCGCCAAGTATAGCGCAGAAGTTTTCAAGGAAGTGAACGGTCGGAATTCTCCGTGGAGCACTCGCGAAGTTACGAGGGCCGTTGATCGCGATCAGTTTAAGCGTGGGATTATTTCTCGGACTCTGGGTTCGTGAGTTCGAAGGGCGGACCATGTCCTTTGGTTGCACGAGATCGCGAGTTACAAGAAGTGTTCAAAGGGGAGTCAACCATCGCTGACCATCGCGTCTCGGGACTTCGCAAGGGGAGTCAACCATCGTTGACCATCGTGTCTCGAGACTTCGCAAGGGGAGAATGCCAAAGTTCGACACTCCAACTCTCGAGGTCGCGAGCTGCGAGAGGCGCTAGCACTTGAGCCCTGGCCGACGGTTACGTGTGGAGGGCGCTGACAAGGAAAGGAGCCAGACCCGTATCGCCATCTCGGGTATCGAGAGTTTGGAAAAGAGGAGCTGAGGGTCTTCGACCCACGAACTCGCGAGTCGTGAAATGCAAAGAGCTTTTAATGTCGGGCCCACAGTATCGCCGAAAGTGTTCTGGGCTGTCTGATCAAGGAGAGACACGTGGCGCACGATTGGGCTATGTCGCCACCTCGCCTATCGTAACTTTGAAGAACGAGGATCAACCTCCTCCCAGCCGCGAGACGCGAAGTGCCGAAGGCGTCCGGGATTTGGGCTCACAGTATCGCTGAATATGATCAGGGCCGTCCGATCAAAGAGGGGCACGTGGTGCGCGATTAGGCTCTATCGCCTCTTCGCGCATCGCGACTTTGAAGAACGAGGATCAGCCTCCTCCCAGTTGCGAGACGCGAAGCATCGAAAGCGCTCAGGAGTTGGGCCCACGGTCTTGGCGCTCGGTGACAGAGGAACAGGCTTGGGGAAAAGGTGCTAGCGCACACCATATGATGAAACAAGTCCCAAAACGTCGACATCATCGTAACCGTCCATCCAGAGGGACGCGTGGCGCACGATTAGGCCATGTCGGCATTTCGGCTACCGGGACTTCCAAGGGTAAGGGGTTTTGCTCTTCCATTGCATTTCAAAACCCTGAACCCCGAAACGATGAAAGCGCCTTTGAGGATAAGCGTAGGGTCACGGCCCGTGGTCACTCGGGGAAATAGAAAGAGTTGTGCAAAAGGGCCAAAAGAGCCAGGTTTAGCTGCAGAAGGGATCGCCACGATCTCCAGGTGCCAGTCCGAATCGGTCTCAACCCTGGCTCCTGCTAGGAGTAAATGAAGGTGGGAGGAGGTGGTTGAAACCTCTCCTCACTCATTAATTGTAAGGTATGGAAGATCCGGCAGGCAGTCTGCCCGAGACGGTCTTGTATGTTGGTTTTTTCCAAAGAAGCCATGCCGAGTCCTCGACTAACCAGAGAAGTCTACACACACTAACTCAGCATTTAATGGCTCAGCTACCCCCTTGCAAGAGCCATGCACAGTTAAGGTAGCGTCTGACGAAGGAGTTCAGACCAGATTTGACCGAAGAGATGCCACGCCTTGGAGGTCCGAGCACGCCTCTGTTGGACGAATTTTTCTGAGTATATGTACTTAGTTTTTGTATTTTTGAAAGTATCGATGGTTGAGCTAGGCTCCCGATTGTAAAGTTTTGATGAAGCACTGGTTGCTCTGGTTATGTATTGGCACTTGAGACTTCTTGCCTTATGAATGTCAGCCTCTTTCCATCTCTCTGTGTACACTGTGTTAAAACAGCTCGAAATTGGAGGATCCAGTCGAGTTGCGCTGTTATAGGATGATGTATGTTGGATCACTGTAATAGTTGTATTGTTTCTAATCAGTTCTTGTATTTTCTCAACGCTGAATGATTTGGAATTGGAAGATCYARTCAAGTYACCCTYCAGTKCCCCGAAACTCYGRMCCAAGAGGATCTTGTATTCTRAGTTTTTCCTCCTCAAGCTGCTGAAAGGCCTGAYGCCCMAAGCAGTCTTGCTCACTCATCTCACTAAGTCTTCCATCTGCTCATTTTATAATCAACTCACTGACGGAAGTTAGATCAAGACCTCCTTTGTTTTTCTACATACCAAGCCCGGTTTTCTGAGTTAGAGCGATATCTTCTTGAGTCTCTATCCATTCGATCACCCCATTAAATTACTCGTGACATAAACTAATGGGCGTTGGGCTCTGCTCCTGCTGCAATCCAGGAGTGACTTCCGACGCCAACAGTAGTGTCAGGGCTCAATCCATTATGAGCACTTTGAAATTTAAAGGACCGATTGTGTTTTGGCATGGTTGAATGGGTACTTGGTGGGCCCACATGAGGTTTACTTACTATTTTTGGAAGTATTTGTTGTGGGAAGCTTCTATGTGAGTTGATTTGGTGCATCCTCCTTGATGAGCTTCATTCCTCTTTCCTTGAGCTTTGTTTCATTGCTATTTTAAGATCTAATCCTAGTTGCCCTCTCTTAGACCCAACCTATTACTTTGCAAAGTGTTTTATTTAGCATTAATTGTGGTTACTAGGTATGAGAGGGTTGACTTTTGACCAAGAAGGGGAGCACATGACCTAAGGAAGTTTCTTTGCACTTCCATGAAGCCATGAATTACTGTTTTTGCGTAATAGAGGGTGCACCCTGTTATCGCACGGTTTGTAGGAAAGGTTAAATAGCTTGAGTCAAGGGTAGAAACCGGCGTAACAGGAGCTTCCCCACCCACTGTCACCTCGATGGGGGGCTCTTTCTGTTTAGGAGGGCAAGTCCAAGGGAGACGTCCCTACGTCAATCTGGGTAAATGAAGGCTAATGAATA
>JASDQU010739030.1:132615-144881 GCA_032191745.1 Picea mariana
AGAGGCTTACTGCTGTAGCTCTGATACCATGATAAATTGTGAAGGACAGAGAAATGCAGAGAGAAAAGAATAGTATACTCAAATGTATGAAGAAGTACAGAACATAACTGAAGAGCTACCTACAATAGGAAATAGCTGAGCTTATATATGCTCAAAGCAAGACAGAAATAGAAAGTACAACTGTCCAGTACAGCTGGCAGTGTACGGTTAGTCTGTTGAGGATACAATATATTTAACAATTTGCATTGACCTTAACAATTGATTGAAGTGAAACAAATGGTCGACAATCAGTTGGGCAGGAAAGGTGAACTTAGCTTGTCAAGAGGGCGACAGATGAACTTAAAATTTGTCTAGAACTTGAATTGGAAAGGGTGATCTGTTCCCAAAAAATGTTAGCATAATAGTGATTTCTCACTTCGATTCAAAGTTAAGGAAAGAAATATTCATGAATGATTAAGCTATTTGCTTGAGGATAAATGTGGAAGCTTAAGTATTGAAGGCGAAGAACCCTACTACCATAATCATGATCACTCCACTTGTTTGAGATATAAGGCAAATTTACCTTTCCACCATAAAACAATCAAATCTTTTGGCGATGCCTCCACTTGTTTGAAATCAAAGATTTTGGTTATGTCTCCACTTGTTTGAAATATGAGGCAAGATTTGGAAATGTACGGGGAAAATAATAAGGGGAAAAGATTCTTCATGTAATCATTCATTCCAATAATGAGTTTTGTGGGAGAGTAAAATAATTTTAAGATGTTTAAGAAATAATTACAAGGTGAGAGATATTTCACACCATCATTTCACTTTATCATTGAGTTTTAAATATAATTATATGTAAGCAATGTGAAAAGGTGAGTGAGAAAGCACAAGAATCAAAGTTTTTTTGAAGATGTAAATGCAACAATTACAAGTGGAAGAGAGTCCACACATCATCATTTTATTCCAACAATGAGTTCTAAGTATCATTGTGTCTAAATAATGTTAAAGGTAGATGGAGAAGTAAAATAATCATAGTTTTTGAAGATGCTAAGAGAACAATTATAAGGAGAAAGAGTCTCCTCACACCATGTTTGACTCAAGCATTGATTTTGAAGTATCATTGTGTCTAATAATGTAAAAGGTAGGTGAGGAAGTAGAAGAATCAAAGTTTTTGAACATGCTTAGGGAACCATTACAAGAGGGAAGAATGTCCTCACATCACCATTCCACTCTAGTTTAAGGGGGTTGTGCGTATCATTTTGTCTATATAACGTAAAAGGTAGGCATGGAAGTAGAAGAATCAAAGTTCTTGAAGATGTTAAGGGAACAATTTTAAGGGGGAAGAGAGTCCCACACCACCATTCCAATCTAGGAATGATATTTAAGCATTATCGTGTCTAAAGGTAGGTGGGGAAGCAGAAGAATCAATGGTTTTGAAGATGTTAAGGGAATAGTTAAAAATGAGAAGAGAGTCCTCACACGGGCATTTCACTCTAGTAGCGAGTTTAAAGTATCATTATGTCTAGATAATGTAAAAGGCTCCCACCACAATTCCACTTTAGCAATGATTTTATCGTATTGTTATGTCTAAATAATGTAAAAGGTAGGTGGAGAAGTAGAAGAAATTTGAAATGTTGAAATCACACTGAGAGATCAAAACATGGAGGTCCAAAAGTAAGAAGCCAAAGTGGGGAAGTACAAGTAATTTGAAATATTGGAATCCAAATGAAAAATAAAAACATGGATGCTCATAGGTAGGAAGTTAAAGTTAAAATTTCAAGGAAAATTGAATGTGATGAGTTAATTCCCTTAATGTCCAGTGATACAAATCTTTGTCATGACACAAAGGATTCTTGCCTGTGTGACATATATCCAATCTTTAAAACTCAAGCATCTCCATAAAATGTTGAAACAATAGCTCCTCCATTTTGCAAGGGCATTTTACAAGAAGAATAATAGTCAAAAGAACATGGAAAGTATTACAACTTGAGATCAAATCAAGATGTAAGCATTTTAAAATAGAAAAAATAGTTTAAAATATATGGAAAGAATATGTTTTGGTTAAAAAATTCAAAACTATAAGTATGTAAGTTATAGTTATAATGAATTATAAATATAAGTGTGGTCCATGAGGAATGTCCCTTATGTAAAATATTGATAATGTTTTTATTTTTATTATAAATATAAGGTAAACTATTGATAATGTTTTTATTTTTATTATAAATATAAGGTAAACTATTGATAATGCTTTTATTTCTATTATAAATATAAGTGTGGTCTATGAGAAATGCACTTTATGTAAAATATTAAAAGAATTGGTAGGCACCCACTGATATGTTTAAGCATAAATTCTCACCTCAAATTAGCTCACTAGTGCTATCACTTAATAAACAAATTATGTCTTAACTTATTTATATGTGCATTTTATATTACTCCATAGAGTTTATTACATGGACAATAGTTTATTTTTTCATGGTAATGTATATTTTCTATATAAGAACAACCAATCCTTGGTATGATAAAGAATGTAAAATTGCTAGGAAAGCCATTAGGGATGCTTCTAATGAGCCCTTAAAACTCGATAAGATCAATACGTACAAAGCCCTAATTAAAAGGAAAAAAAGATACTATATCAATAAAAGGCAAGAGCAACTTTCACAACTATACAAGTTGGATCCTAAGAAGTTTTGGATCCAAATTCTAAAACGCAATACTAAAGAAAATAATAGGATTCCCTTAACGGACTGGAATTCCTACCTTAAAAACCTTTATGAGTTCCCTAATTCCATGGACACCATTCCTATTGTCCCTACAAAGGAAGAAGTTTTTTCTTTAGATGACATAGAGTTCAGGGTTAAGCGGCTCGCAAATGGGAAAGATAAGGACATTGAAGGCTACCAAGCTGAAATTTTTAAAATCGGAAGGCCAATCCTTATCCCTCACATACACAAGCTCTTCAACTTAGCAGTCAAGAAGGGCTTCCCTAAACCCTGGACGCAAAGCCTCATTGTTCCTATTTTTAAAAATGGGGATAAAAACATTCCCTCTAATTATAGGACCATTATGATTAGCCCGATTTTAGCCAAGCTTTATGGAATTATTTTGGAAAAGAAGATCAACATTTGGCTAGAAAGTCACGGTAAAAGAGCTAAAGGCCAGGCCGAGTTTAGGAGATATCATTCAACTATGGACCATCTTGTTACCTTTAGGATCATTGCAGAGGAGTTCCGCAATACTAAAACTAATATTTTTTGTTGTTTTGTTGACTTTAGAAAAGATTTTGACATGGTTCCTAGGAAGAACCTTTGGAATAGGTTGGAAGATATAAAAGTGCCTCTTGAGTTGAGGTCTGCTGCAATAAGGATGTATGAGAACGTTATTGCTATGTTTAAAAACATTGAGCGCTGGTCAAAAGAGATTAACTGCAATATCGGAGTCAAACAAGGTTGTCCCTTGTCCCCTACCATTTTTGGCATATACATTGATAAGTTAGAAGAATGCTTGGAAAAAACAGTTTGTGTCGGCCCTACTCTCACTGGTATAGTCATCAATCTTCTTCTTTATGCCAATGATATCGTTCTTATGGCAAGGAGTCCCCATGATCTTGAAAACCAACTAAGAATCCTCAAGGAATTTTTCTCCAATATGGGTATGACTGTTAATACTGATAAGACTAAGGTCATGATTATTAAATCCAATAAGATCCCTTATGATAACTTTGTATATGAAAACAACAACTTGGAGGAAGTGTCTTCATACAAATATCTTGGAATTGATATTCACCACAAGCTCAATTGGAATTATAGCATTGAGAAAAGGATTATTGGGGGATGGAAAGCTTATTATGGGCTTCAAAACAATTGTAAATCAATTGATCTTTTGAATTGGGATAAGAAGAAACTCCTCTTTGAGACTCTTGTTACACCTGTTATTATTTATGGATGTGAAGTCTCAGGCTGTAGTATCTCTCGTGAATCCTGCAGAAAGATAGAACAAATACAAAAGAATTTTATAACCTATAATCTCAAAATTAAAGGAAATACGCCCTATCCCATCCTCATCGTAGAAACAAGCCTCTCCCCCATTGAGAGCATGGCTATAACTAGATACCTAATGTATAAGAACAAGTTAAACAACATGGAAGACACAAGGCTACCTAAAATTTCTTCAAAATCAAGTCATAACCACCATCTACTCAAGCGAGGATGGCATAAAGACACCTGGTCTTGGATAAAATATTGGAGAATCATGGAAGAAACCATTTTGCAGAATAAATATACTATTAAAAAAAATGTCAAATTAAAATTTAAGAAAAAAATGTGGTGTGATAAAGAGTTAGAGGAAAAAACAAAATTAAGGTATTATAAATATGTAATCAACCCTAATCTAGAAGATCAAAATTATCTATCTGTTTTTCCAAGTGTAAAGAAAAAAAAAACATTGCTAAGATAAGAACAAATTCTCACAAGCTCCATAATGAAACTGGGCGTTGGTCAATTCCTAAACCACCATGGGATGAAATAGTGTGTCACCTTTTTGACACTAAGAAGGTTGAAGATGAAAAGAACTTTCTCTTAGATTGTCCATCCTATACCCATATTAGATCTCATTTTCAAAATATTGATCACACTACGAACCTTCCTAACCTCTTAACTCAACAAAAGTATGGTGATCTTGGAAAGCTTCTCTTAATGATTTTCGAGCACAATTTTTTTTCTCTAAAGAATCACAAGCAATCACTTACCATATTAAGGTCCAATAAACCAATTAGGTCTTAGTGGACGTTAATCATCACCATCATCATCATCAATTAAAATCTAAAATAAGAAGTTTTCATTATGTTTGGGGTGCTTAGGTTAATATGCATTTCTACACATAAATGTATATGCGTATGCATGTAAAGTGTAATTTCTTGTGTAGGGACCTAAATTTAAGTAAGACTAAAAATTTCATACAATTAAACATAATTCCCGCTTATCTGGTTGCCCTCTCTGCTACTTTTCCTAGCCTACTGCTTGACCAAACCCTGCAAAAACCGACTAACCACCCAACCAACTAGGAGTAGCATGTCTGGCTCCCTAGCTCCAGGATACTGTAAGGAATCCTGGCCCCCATGCCCAAAACCCCCAGCAACCCGGTGCCCCCTGCAATGGTTCACCAAAACCCCAAAACCAAACTCCTCAAAACCAGAAGATATACAATAGAAATACATACCTCCTTCCAATAATGCTCCTTCCCCCAATTTTCATGATCCTCTCCCATAGGAATCTTCCCCGTCATATCTCCCCCCTTCACCGACTCTCCTATCCTCCATTAATTACCTTATCCTATTCTTTATTACCTTATCTGATTCCTTTATTACCTTATTTTTCCACTTAATGCTTCTTTCCCCCCTTGCATACATAAAGTCTTATAAAATAATTTAAAATTTATTAAGCCCCTTAATTCTTTACCCAAATCATTGAATGTGTTAAGTAATCAATTAATTGATTAATTAATCAATCAATAGTTATAAACAATTAATTAATAAATAAATAATTAATTAATATTATTAATACTAATCATTGTTTAACTAAAACAATATTAGGACAATTAATTATCTAATTAATTATACTTAATAATCCCTATGCAACTATTTAACCAGGGTTGTTACATACACCCACTCTTTTGAAAACTTCATCCCGAAGTTAAGGTATCTCATGATACAAAGGAAAAGAAACATGGTTCACACATTCATAACAATTAACCGACACTATTAGTAAGTAAGCCAAGAAAACTCATACATACTAGTGTACATGTACAAGAAATGCATGTGTAGCTAGTACATACAAGTCTCGTACATGTACTAATAATCAATAACTATCACCCTTATAGTAATTTATGTATGCATCCAATCCAATCAACAAGATTAGTCTTTTATAAAAGACAATAAACCAATCGAATGTTTGCGAAATCCTTTAATTACAATTATCTAGTTCAATAATTTTATTTAGACAATTGTGGTTTAGTTACATAAGTATGAATATTCATATATACACATTTCCTTTTTAGAAGGGAGAAACAATAAATTCCACCATAAGACAAATCTCCATACTTTCTCATCTATTTCTACTCATCCTTCCTCCCTAACTTACTTCTATCTTCATTCCTATCCTTCCTCTGCTAGACTATCTTGAAGCATCAACTATATTGACCTAACTCCAAATAGAACCCGTAAGCGGAAGTGTCACTATCTTGACCAAGCTTCCCCAACAGGCAACTGACAGTCATCATCACACGTCTAGGGGAGCATGAGCTAACATTGTCCTACCATGACTTCAGGTTTCGGAGGATACACGGTGGGAAATGCTTCCACCCCTCCTAATCATAACTAGGGTCCACACCCTACAATGGAACATATAGTGGCACCGTGTTGCTGGGAGTTTTGTTATCGTTTATTCGGTTTTGGGCAGTCTCATCACCTAAAATCCTGCACTGGTCCACATATCATAGTGAGTCATCCAAACCGATATAATTTCACATATAAAGATCCATAACATAATGTTTCTCGGCTAGTGGTCATGACATCCACTTTCATCATCCTTATCCCTTGGTTATTTCATAGCCCATAACCTGCAGATTAGTCTGTAACACAAACTCATACATTTCTATGCATTATCATCATGTAATTTCATACAATCATCATTTAAATTCGGTATCCTTGTACCAACAACTTAACATCAAAGTTTTCAAGTTAGAAATAGATCTCATAATATCCCATAATTCAATTTCGACACCCATTCATAAAATTATCATTTACCAAATAGATTGCATCATATCCAACATCATTCTAATAGCATTTAAACCTTCATAGGATTCACCTTCACACAGTATATCGCATCATATACATCATCATCAATAACATTTAAACATTCATAAAATTTACATTCAGATAGTAGATCGCATTATATCCATCATCATCAATAACATTTAAACATTCATAAAATTTACATTCTCACAATATATCGCATCATATCCACATTATCCAAATATATTTAAACATTCATAAAGGTTCATACTTCTTAAAAGTTTAAGTGTATCATTTAATAGTTTCATTGTAAATAGAAAATAAAAGTATGTAGGCCTCAGGTAATCCTAGTTGTCTAAGTCAAAAAGTGGTGTTACATACACCCCACCTTCGAGAAACATATTCTCGAGGTGGTCAAAAAAGTGAGGGATAGTCTCGTCGTAATGTCTCGGCGTCTTCCCAAGTAGCAGATCCTGGACTATACTTGTCCCATTGGACCTTAACTTGGTCTACCAGATGGTTCCTGAGCTATCAGACTCTACGGTCCAATATGCATAACGGTTCTACCATGAGAGTTCCCATGTCCAATACTTGCAATTCCTTCCAATTTAGTTTATGTGATTCATCAACAACATAATGACGTAAAACAAATACATGAAAAACATTGAGTTTTATGCAAGTGGGGTGGCAGTACGAGACGATAAGCAACGGGTCCAATTTTCTCTTGGATTCTGAACGGTCCTATAAATCGAGGTGACAACTTTGTCCCCTTCCCAAGCCATATGGTACTCTTATTAGGCCTGATACAAATGAAAAACTGGTCTCCCACTTCATAACTTCGGTCAGTCCTGTGTGCATCCGCATAACTTTTCTGCCTATCCTATGCTTCCTTTAGTCTCTGCCTAATTTGAATCACCTATTCCTCCATCTCTTGAATCAATTTTGTCCCAACTGTTACTCGGTCTTCTAGTCTATCCCAAATCAATGGTGTTCTGCATGGTCTTCCACACAGAGCTTCGTAGGGTGGCATTCCGATGGAGCTATGAAAACTATTATTGTAGGAAAACTCTACCAAAGGTAGGTACTTCTCCCACTGGTTTTGATTATCCATGACATAAATCCTGAGCATGTCTTCCATGACTTGATTTACCCTCTCGGTTTGCTCATCTGTTTCAGGATGATAAGCTATGCTTAAGTTCAACTAAGTCCCCAATGCTGACCGCAAACTTTTCCAAAACCTAGAAGTGAATCTAGAGTCCCGATCTGAAATGATCTTCTTAGGTATCCCATGCAAATGGATAACCTCATTTACAAACACACATGCCACATCAGTGACATTGTAAGTGTCTCTAACCGAAATAAAATGAGCACTCTTGGTTAACTTATCCACTATCACAAGAATGACATTGTGTCTATGAGATGTGAGCAACAACCCCACAACAAAATCCATAGAGATGAATTCCCATTTGGACATAGGAACATCATGTGGTTGTAGGAGGCCTGCCGGGTGATGGTGGTCGGCTTTCACTTGCTGACACTCTAGGCATTTGGCGATGAAATGGACTACATTTCGCTTCATGCCTACCCAGAAGAAAAGTTTCCTCATGTATGTGTACATCTTTTTCACACCCGGATGCGCACGATAAAGTGCTCTATGGGATTCCTTCAGTATGATGCTTCGAATATCCCCATCTTTAGGGATGTACATCCTTTCTCGATATCTCAATAGTCCGTCTAATTCCAGAATATATCCTTCATACTTTGGATCTAACTACCTCCCGCTCTGGAGGTTTGAAGTAACCTCTAAATACCAACTGTCTCCTTGGAGTTGTGTCAACACATGTTCCCTCAGATTGACCTTTAAGGGTACCAAGGAGAAGACACGTGGTCTCCTACTCAAGGCATCTGCGACCACATTCCCCTTTCCCTTGATGTATGAAATACCAAAATCATACTCACTCATAAACTCACTCCATCGCCTTTTCTTAACATTCAGATCCCTTTGAGTGAAGAGATGTTTTAAACTTTGATGGTTCATTTTGAGCTCAAAGTTTCGCCCCACAAGATAGTGCCTCCAAAGTTTCAGAGCTAGCATTACAGATTCCAACTCTAAATCATGAGTCGCGTATAGCTCTTCGTGTTTCTTCAACTTCCTTGACACATAAGCTATCATTCCTCCATCCTGCATTAGCACGGCCCCCAACCCCTTCTTCGAGGCATCCGTGCAGACTGTGAAGTGCTTTTCCATATCCATCACTCATAGAATTGGCGCACTAGTTAGTAACCTCTTAAGCTCAATGAATGCACTATCACATTCTTCTGTCCATTCATACCTGACCCCCTTTCACTACAAAGTGGTGATGGTTTTCGTTATTTTGGAGAATCCCTCCACAAATCTCCAATAATAACCTACTAGCCCCATGAAGCTTCTCACCTCATGGGAATTTTTCGACACTGGCCACTCCATAATGGCCTTTACCTTTTCTGGGTCCACAGAGATTCCTTCATCGAAAATGATATGACCTAAATAGTGGATCTCTTTCTGGAAGAAGGAACACTTTGACAACTTCCCATACAATTTGTTCTCTCTAAGGTAGGACAACACTACTCGTAAGTGTTCCTCATGTTCTCTTTCGTTCTTGGAATAGATGAGGATGTCATCTAGAATTACTTGTACAAAACGTTCTAAGTACTTCTGGAATACACAGTTCATGAGGATCATGAATACTGCTGGTGCATTGGTCAATCCGAAAGGTACTATGACAAACTCGTAATGTCCAAACCGAGTTCAAAAGGCAGTTTTTGGGATATCGCCTTCCTTAATATTTAATTGATGATACCCTGATCACAAATTGATCTTTGAAAATACCGCTGCTCCTTTCATCTGATTGAAGAGGACATCTATTTGCGGCATTGGGTACCTATTTTTCACTGTAGCACGATTCAAGTCCCTGTAGTCTATACACAGTCGTAAGGATCCATCCTTCTTCTTTACAAAAATTACTGGTGCACCCCAAGGTGATACACTGGGCCTTATTAACCCTAAGTTTAGTAACTCTTTCAACTGCATTTGCAATTCACAAAGTTTTGTCGCTGTCATCCGATACGGAGTCAAAGAAATTTGTTCTGCACCAGGTTTTAGCTCAATAGTAAAATCAAGCTCCCTCTCAGGAGGTAACCCTAGTAACTCATTCGGAAAAACATCCTTAAATTCTGACAATACCGGGTACTGATCCAATGAGGGCCCCTTCCTTTCACTCACTGTTTCCACTACATACAGTCGACACCCTTGCCTCAAGCATCACTTAACCTTTATAGTTGAGATAAAGCGTAATGACACCTTTCTTTGTACACCTTGGATCTCTATTGGCCTTCCTTCGTCGTCGACACAAAGCACCCTTTTTGCAAAACAATCTACCAAAGCTCGATGAGATTCTAACCAATCCATTCCAATGATTAGGTCATACGCCCTGAGAGTGGTGACATATACCTTCAACCTGGTAGTACACACTCCTAGGTCTACTATACAATTATCGATGCTAGGTCCTACCACTTGTTTTTCCCCCAAAGCCATCTTGACTTGTTTAAAGTCATCATGCTCATAGGCTACCAACCCACTCTTTTCTAATGCATATGGTGAAATGAAACTATCCGTCGCACTAGAATCAAATAAAATCTTAACATTGATATGATTTAGCATACCCGATGACTCCACCACCGTGGATTGATGTTCGTCCTGACGATTATTAACCGTTGCGTAAATCTGGTGGCTTCTACTGGCTCTTCCCATCCGGGCCTTTCCTTCTCTATGCACAAATCCTACTTGTAACTCTGGGCAATCACGATGGTAATGGGGTCCTCCACATCCCCGATAGGTAACACGAGATTGACCCTGTGCACTGTTCTGTGAGTGTCTCTGAAACAAGTTCCTTTCCTTGGAACCCCTGCCCCTACTAGCTACTCCCTATGATGGTCGTGGACCTGCCTGCGTCGTTGGTGATGAACGCGATGCTGCACTCGCTGCCATTGAAACCCCTATGACTACTGTCCTTGGTGCGACTCTGTTACCATATGGAGGTGGCCTTGAGCCCCTTCCCCTGGGAAATGTCCTAGGGGACTTCCCCACGAATCTAGGACGATGCAGAAAGGAAGGTCTTGTACCTCCAGTTAAGTTCATGTGTTCCTCCGCATAACGCACATTTTCCACAGCTTCCGCTACTGAAGACAGTTTCCACATCCGCACCATAGCTCTTATCTTAGGGTTTAGACCATAGACAAAGCGTTCTTCCTGTTGTTGGTCATTATACATATATGAAACATACTTGACCAATTCCATAAACCTAATCTCATATTCCTCTATGGTCCTGTTTCCTTGTACTAGAGCATGAAATGCTCCTACCTGTTGTTCCTCATAGTAAGCTGGCAAATATTTACTTCATAACCTCTCCTCGAAAAGTTCCCAAGATACAGTGTCCAGGGTAAGATGCAGTTGTCTTTCCAGGTTGCCCCACTAGTTCAAGGCACTGTCTCTCAACTGAAAAATCGCTATCTTCACCTTTGAGGTGGACGCATAGTCCCTTAAGGCAAAACACCTTGTCATGCCTTCCAACCATGCTTCCGCATGTTCACTGGCGCGACCCCCGACAAACTCTGAAAGTTTGATCTTCTGTAGTTCTCTAGTGATGTCTTCGGGTGGAGGTCCTCTCCCTGAATCCCTCAATGCTTCTGGACTACACGTTTCAAATGGTGAGGGCTCCACTTCGATCCCTGTTGGTTGTCACCCCTTTAAAGTCTCATTTATGGCCTCCAAAGAGCACAGTATGAGAGCTAGTTCCGACGATGGTGGCGGCGACGCTCACGGTGTTGGCAGTGCCTGCGACGATGCTCCTCTGCCTCGATTCCCTCGAGTCCTAACCATCCTGTATGATTTAACCTGCATCAACCAAAGTTGTCAGGGTGAGTTCAAGGATATTTCAAATTGGTACTACTTAAACTAGAAAACAGGGTTAGGCGTAAGTTTTTCTTTACTTGTCTATAAACAAACATTACTCTCTTTAGGGGAGGTGGCTAGGTTAGGGTTAAGAATCTAAGCTTGGTGTCACTGCCTAAGAAAACTATTGACCCTCTCTCTCGATAGCTATGCTAGCTCTGTACCCCACTCGCTAATTCCTCTAACTTACCCTCCTAGCGCACATGAAGCCCCCTCTCGCTTATCTTGTTCTAAGTTCTTATACTTTGCATTTACAACTAATTAAGGTGACTTCCAACCTAATGTTGATGAAATTAGTCTAAGGCTATCCTTCGATGCTTGACTCGTGGGATTTCCTTGGCGCGTTGGTGTTTGGTTGTTTCTTAAGGCTTAGGCAGTGGGTGGTCGTGTGTTCTAAACCCATAGACTCCAAAACATTTCGTTTTATTTTATTATATATATATATTTAAATTTAAATATTATTGTTATTAAATAATTAATATTTAACCTAAATTAAACATTAAT
>JASDQU010739030.1:172447-188981 GCA_032191745.1 Picea mariana
ATGAATAAAAAAAAATAATAATATAATAATAATAATAATAATAATAATAAAATCTAGAGTTGGGCAGTGGGTCCTCGCATGAGGCCCACGTGCCCCCTCTCCTCCGTTCTTATCCCCTAACCCTAATTTCCTCATCCTTATCTCTTCGAACCGTACTCTTCTCCTCTTTTCATTTCATTTTTTTTTAAGCGTTCAGGGTGAAGGATGAGGCCGATGACCATAGCCATTTCCCTGCTAGGTTGACCCTGGTAACTCGTGTTCCAGGAATGGAGGGCGCATCTAGAACAATGGCGCATTCCCTCGTTCCTCGGCGGCTTATCTTGGCACTTGGTCGTTGTCTTTGGCGCTGAGGTTGTATTATGTGTGTTGTTTTGTGTTGTGTGGTTGTCTATGAGGCGTAGAGCACACAAAATCCCTTATGGGCTTGGTGCTTGGGCGCTTGTCCTTTGACGTGCAGTGCATTCCATTCCTTCCCCCTTTGTAAACTCCTACTTCGTGTCTCTTGATGCCTGGCACTGATGCTGGTGTATTTTCAATGCTCTGGTGTCTCTGCTAGTGTATTTTCAATGCTCTGTGTATTTTCAATGCACTGGTGATGACGGGTAGTGCAATATAGTCCACTCATGGACTCTCCCTTGGTGCTCGATGCTTTGGTGCGAGTGCTTTGTTTATTTCTTTTCTCTGGTGTCTTTGGCAAATTGATCCTGGACCTGTTGCTTTGCAGGTGTTGGCTTGTAATAGTTTTCTTTTTGAAATACATCCTTTGTGGGCTCATTCTTTCGATGGTTTTGCGCTGGTATTTTCATTGGATTGTGATGTGTTGTGTGTTGGTGTAGGTGTTTTGGCTGTTAGGCTGCATGGCAGGTTCTTGGCTGTTGGGTTTTTTTGTTTTATTACTAATTTTTTTTTTTTGTTTCTTGTGTGTGTAGCACGTGGCTCCTCGGCCGTGGCTTTGTGCTGGTTTGGTTGTGGCATGGTCTCGTGAGCTTGGTTTGCATGCGGACTTATGTGGTATGATATCATGGGCTTTGTTGCCTGCGGCTCCTCCCCCTGCGTTGAGCACAAATGACTCATGGGTTTGGTGCTGGGTGCTGGGATTTATGTATGGTTTATGTGTAATTTGTGGAATCAATGCATGTGTTGGAAAGGGCTTGGTGCTTCATTTTGGTGACTTATGTGTTAACTTGTGTGATTCGACGCATGTGTTGTTTATTCTATTTGCCTTTTTTTTTTTTTAGCTTGTGGATTTCTTCAGTGCTTAGTCGGCTCGATAAGGTATGTAAAGGCGTAGAAAACAAGCTACAACCATTGCTTCTTACTATGCATCAATATCTTTAAGTTGTCTGATGATGGAATCTTCCTTCTCAACCATCTCCTCATTTGCCAACCTTCCAGAATCTTGTTTCAATGAATTCTAGATGATCCTTAAAAACACCCTTCTTTCTTTTCATCTTAATTTTCAAGTTTGTGCCCAACTTTTAGATTGGATTGCACATATTGTAGGTACTTGCAAACCCGTACATAGCTGCAAGTTGTAACAGTCTTCCCCCTCCCATTAAACATCAACATAAGGATGGAAGTTAGTAGCCTTGATGCAAGTTGGGCTAAATTTGAAATGCACGTTCTAGGGTTTACTTCTCATTTCTAACTTGGAGTTTACTTTTCCTTAAATCGAGGATAATCAACCAGTGGTTTAAACTTTGGAATGGTATCCTTGACAAAATTTGACTAAAGTTATCATTGTCTTCGTAGATATTGTTTGAGACTATAAAAAAAATTGTTCTATAAAGTAGCTACAGGACTCTTACCTTTTCTTTTATTATTGTAGATTTAGTCTGGAATGTATTGTCCAGGAGTTGTTTTCTGAAATGGACTTCTCTTTTAACTTTAACCCAACATGGAATCATGTTTCGTGCAAGTTCCTCTTTCCTGGTTTTGTTGTGAATTGAAAAATGTGATTTGGGTGGTACTGGTCACATGTCAAGAAGTTGAGCCCATGAAATCCACATTACTTGTAAAGTTAAAAATCAAACCTATAACTCGTCTTTGGGCTTGAAACTTATGTTGTCGAGATAGAAAGTCTAGTATGTGAGAATGCCATTTGAATTTAGTACAATCAAAGGTTTTCATCTTTCAAAACATTCCGAGTTATAACAAATTCCACAGGTTCTTGTTTTCACAACCACAAGCATTTGCATTTGCTTGTGTGCATACATCACTTTTTTTTGTTTTCTTTATTTAGGAAGCATTATGTATAAATATATATATATAGATCTGCATATATACTAAAAACAATTGTGTGCTTGGCTTGCAGGTTAGGTGGAGCTGGAGCTTGGAGCTCAGATTTATACCTAATTAAAGGGTTTAAGAGTTGTTTAAATTTCTGGATGGGTACAGTTCCATTCCTAAGTTGGGTAGGTGGGTAGGTAGGCCCTTAAGGCTCCAATGCTTCAAACTGAGGCTCTGATATCATGTGTAGGGACCTAAATTTAAGTAAGCCTAAAATTTTTATACAATTAAGCATAAATTTCTTTCAATGCGTAAGTAATTCATTAATCATCGTAAAAGAATATAATATTTAGCAGAAAATTAAATTTAACCACGGCATGAAATATATTACATAATCATCACATAACTCATCAAATTCAGAAATAAAAATACCTCTGCCTGATGCTAAATTCCCGCTTATCTGGTTGCCCTCCCTGCTGCTTTGCCCAACCTGCTGCTTGACCAAACCCTGCCCAAACCGACTAACCACCCAACCAGCTAGGAACAACCTATTTGATTCCCTAGCTCCAGGATACCATAAGGAATCCTGGCCCTCGTGCCCAAAACCTCCAACAACCTGGTGCCCCCTGCAATGGTTCACCAAAACCCCAAAACCAAACTTCTCAAAACCATAAGATATCCAACATAAATACAGACCTCCTGCCAATAATGCTCCTTCCCCCAATTTTCATGATCCTCTCCCATAGGACTCTTCCCCGTCATATCTCCCCCCTTCACCGACTCTCCTATCCTCCATTAATTACCTTACCCTATTCTTTATTACCTTATCTGATTCCTTTATTACCTTATCTTTCCACTTAATGCTTCTTTCCCCCCCTGCATACGTAAAGTCTTATAAAATAATTTAAAATTTATTAAGCCCCTTAATGCTTTACACAAATCATTGAATGTGTTAAGTAATCAATTAATTGATTAATTAATCAATCAACAGTTATAAAAAATTAATTAATTAATTAATAAATAAATAATATTATTAATACTAATCATTGTTTAACTAAAACCATATTAGGGAAATTAATTATCTAATTAATTATACTTAATAATCCCTATGCAACTATTTAACCAGTGTTGTTACATCTTGTTAAAGATGATTTACATCATTTTTTTGGATTAAAACAAGTTTAATCCATGTTGGGTTTATGATGCTTCGTGTAAATTTCTAGAGAAGGATTAAGGCCAATATGTCATTAGAAAAATGTTTATGTAAATGGTGAAGTAAACTATGTAAATGAAATATTTTATAATCTATAGTGAGTATGTATATAATGTCATCCACAAAAAGTAAATAATAAAATTTTATGAGAATGGTAAAAGAAGAAAGAATAAGGAAATAAATTAGCAAAAAATACATAAAATATTTTACAAGTTAAGTGAGGCATACATATAATTTAATTATTGAAAATAGATAGAAGGAGAAAGAGAAGGGGTTATGAATTAACAAGAGCTTATGGAATTGGTCTTACGAATTAAGAAGAGTTACATAACAATTAATTGACACCAAGATCCTATTATGCAATGATTGGGCTTCTTTGTCACCACTGACAAATTTTGAATGCCATTGAAAACACTTTGATTGAATGCACCATTATTGACGTAAAAAAATTCTCATCGATAACATGACCTTCACTAAAAACCTACACATTGACATCTTTACTATTAAAATATTTCCCTTCCTCAACTAGCTCATTTATAACTTACACATGTACTAATATTTCATGTGGACAACTTACTTTTCAAATACTTTCTTTGTTGGCAAAGCTTTCACTACCATCAACATTTTTTTTCTTTTAAATGTTTTGCATTTCAATCGTTCCTTTATTAACCATTCTTATGGCAATCATGCTTGGTTGATCATTCTCCTTATGCCTTCTTCTTGATCCCCTTGAACCAACCATAATTCCTTGGGACTTAACGATCTTTCCATAACTCATTGGCCTCTTCTCTACATTCTGATTTGAATTTTGGATTATAACCAACTACTTTTTATGATATTTTTGGTGCCCTAAAACTTCTTTTGTAAGAACTTTTCCTTTTAAACAAACTCTCAACAATTATTATGTACATTTGTGGGTTTCCATAAGTTTCCTTTGCAACATGTTATATTTATCTAAATCATCCTAAGATTTTGGAACTAGCTCTTCAGTAATAGATAACATTGGTAATTCCTCCTCTTTCTTATCAATCATGGAAGCTACACAATGCTTTAGATTATTTGCATTGATAATAGATTAAATTCCCATATACGAAGGCAATTCTAGACATAAATCATTTTCTCCCACCTATTGCATAATCTTGAATGGACTATAACAAATGGGTTTTATCTTATCTCTGAGGTATTGTAGCTACTTTGTACTAAGGTGTATCCTAACTATATCCTCAATTGATACATAAATGAGGGAATTATAACCCACTCACAACAACATAAATATCTATAGAAATAAAAATAATGGATTCTCTATTATGATTCCAATTTTGAGTCCAAATCTTCTTAGTTGTAAATCATCAACAACCATAAGAGGATGGCTCTATTTCAAACATGGTAATTTTCTTTGCTCCTTGTTTGCAATGCTTATTAAATATACAAGCCTTTGTTTAACAGAGGCACCCAAAATATGGAATGATCATATGTCTTATAACACATCTAAAATAAGTGTTAGAAATAAAAACTCCAATTCAAATTTTCCAATTGAAGGGGAATTTTTCTCTTGAGATCTGCTTACTCAACACTGATAATTATTTAGATGCTTGTCACCATAATTCAAACATATCACCCATACATAAAAAGGACATATATACTTGTGTTTTAAACAAAATTTGATGCCCAGTAGTTAGTTAACGAAAAAACTGAGATGCTAGATCAATACACTCAGATTCAAAAAAATCCAAAGGGATTATTAACCTCTATTGTACTTAATTGTTCAACTCAACATCTATTTGGATAATTCCACAAGGGGGTAGTTTCACAAGTCATAGTTCCAGAGGGTGTAGTTCCAAAGGGCGTAGTTCCATGGGTCATAGTTCCAGAGGGCGTAGTTCCACAGGTCATAGGTATATACCCATCTGGCTATAAGCAGGGTATATATTCCACCAAAGTCACCCAGGACTTTGGTGGAATAGTCCATTGTGATTTTGGTGGAATATATACCCTGATTATAGCCAGATGGGAATATACCTATGGCTTGTGGAACTATGACTTGTGGAACTACGACTTGTGGAACTACGCCCTCTGGAACTATAACCTGTGGAATTTTGACTTGTGGAACTACGCCCTCTGGAACTATGACCTCTAGAACTACGCCCTGTAGAACTATGAGGGTGTAGTTCGAGAGGTCATAGTTCTAGAGGGTGTAGTTCCACAAGTCATAGTTCCAGAGGGCGTAGTTCCACAGGTCATATTTCCAGAGGGCGTAGTTCCACAGATCATAGTTCCAGAGGGCGTAGTTCTAGAGGTCATAGTTCTAGAGGGTGTATTTCCAAAGGGCGTACTTCCACAACTCATAGTTCCAAAGGGTGTAGTTCCACAAGTCATAGTTCCAGTGGGCATAGTTCCACAGGTCATAGTTCCAGAGGGTGTAGTTCCATAGGTCATAGTTCTATAGGGCGTAGTTCCAGAGGGCTTAGTTCCACAAGTCATAGTTCCATAGGGTGTAGTTCCACAGGTCATAGTTCCAGAGGGCGTAGTTCCACAAGTCATAGTTCTAGAGGGCATAGTTCCAAAGGTCATAGTTCCAAAGGACGCAGTGACATAGGTCATAATTCCATAGGTCATAGTTCCACAGGTCATAGTTCTACATGGCATAGTTCTAGATGGCATAGTTCGAGAGGTCATAGTTCCAGAGGGTGTAGTTCTACAAGTCACAATTCCACAGGTCATAGTTACATAGGTCATAGTTCCAGAGGGTGTAGTTCCATAGGTCAAAGTTCCACAGGTCATAGTTCCAGAGGGCATAGTTCCACAGGTCATAGTTCCATAGGTCACAGTTCCACAAGTCATAGTTCTACAGGGCGTAGTTTTAGAGGTCATAGTTCTAGAGGTCATAGTTCCAGAGGGCGTAGTTCCATAAGTCACAGTTCCACAGGTCATAGTTCTAGAGGTCAAAGTTTCAGAGGGCGTAGTTCTAGAGGGAGTAGTTCCACAGGTCATAGTTCCAGAGGGCGTAATTCCATAGGTCAGAGTTCCATAGGTCACAGTTCCATAGGTCATATTTGTATAGGGCTTAGTTCTAGAGGTCATAGTTCCAGAGGTCATAGTTCCAGAGGGCGTAGTTCCACAAGTCATAGTTCCACAGGTCATAGTTCCACAAGTCATAATTCCATAGGGTGTAGGTCCACAGGTCATAGTTCCACAGGTCAGAGTTCCAGAGGGTGTAGTTCCAGAGGTCTTATTTTTAGAGGGTGTAGTTCCATTGTGAAAAGTTCCAGAGGGCATAGTTCCACAGGTCATAGTTCTAGAGGTCATAGTTCCAGAGGTCATAGTTCCAGAGGGCGTATTTCCACAAGTCATAGTTCCACAGGTCATAGTTCCAGAGGGCATAGTTTCAGAGGGCATAGTTCCAGATGTCATAGTTCCAAAGGGCATAGTTTCAGAGGTCATACTTCCAGAGGGCATAGTTCTAGAGGGAGTAGTTCCACAAGTCATAGTTACAGAGGGAGTAGTTCCATGGGTCATAGTAACATAGGGAATAGTTCCACAGGTCATAGTTCCACAGGTCATAGTTCTACAGGGCATAGTTCCAGAGGTCGTAGTTCTAGAGGGCGTAGTTCCATAGGTCATAGTTCTAGAGGGCGTAGTTGCAGAGGGCGTAGTTTCATAGATCATACTTCCAGAGGGCGTAGTTACATAGGTCATAGTTCTAGAGGGCATAGTTCCAGAGGGCGTAGTTCCACAGATCATAGTTCCACAGGTCTTAGTTCTATAGGGAGTAGGTCTAGAGGTCATAGTTCCAGAGGTCACAGTTCTAGAGGGCGTAGTTCCACAAGTCACAGTTTGAGAGGTCATAGTTCCAGAGGTCATAGTTCCAGAGGGCGTAGTTACATAGGTCATAATTCCAGAGGGCATAGTTCCACAGGTCATAGTCCCAGAGGGCATAGTTCCATAGGTCATAGTTCCAGAGGGAGTAGTTGCACAATTCAAAGTTCCACATGTCATAGTTCTAGAGGGCGTAGTTCCACAGGTCATAGTTCCATAGGTCACAGTTCCACAGGTCATAGTTCTATAGGGCATAGTTCTAGAGGTCATAGTTCCAGAGGTCATAGTTCCAGAGGACGTAGTTCCACAAGTTACAGTTCCATAGGTCATAGTTTCAGAGGTCATAGTTCCAGAGGGCATAGTTCCACAGGCCATAGTTCCAGAGGGCGTAGTTCCATAGGTCATAGTTTGAGAGGGCGTAGTTCAAGAGGTCATAGTTCTAGAGGGCATAATTCCATAGGGCATAGTTCCACAGGTCATAGTTCCAGAGGGCATATTTCCATGGGTCATAATTCCATAGGGCGTAGTTCCACAGGTCATAGTTCCACAGGTCATAGTTCCACAGGTCATAGTTCTATAGGGTGTATATAGAGAGGTCATAGTTCCAAAGGGCGTAGTTTCAGAGGTCATAGTTCTACGCCCTCTGGAACTATGACTTGTGGAACTACGCCCTGTGGAACTATGACCTGTGGAACTATGACCTGTGGAACTATGACCTGTGGAACTATGACCTGTGGAACTGTGACTTGTGAAACTACACCCTGTGGAACTATGACCTCTTCAACTATGACCACTAGAACTACGCCCTATAGAACTATGACCCATGGAACTGTGACCTGTGGAACTATGACCTGTGGAACTACACCCTCTAGAACTATGACCTATGAAACTTTGACCTGTGGAACTATGCCCTCTGGAACTATTCCCTCTGGAACTATGACCTATGGAACTACGCCCTCTAGAACTATAACCTGTGGAACTATGCCCTCTGGAACTACACCCTCTAGAACTATGACCCGTGGAACTATGCCCTCTCGAACTATGGCCTCTGGAACTACCCCCTGTAGAACTATGACCTGTGGAACTGTGACCTATGGAACTATGACCCACGTAACTATGCCCTCTGGAACT
The DNA here is from genome assembly GCA_032191745.1 of Picea mariana. Taxonomy (NCBI): domain Eukaryota; kingdom Viridiplantae; phylum Streptophyta; class Pinopsida; order Pinales; family Pinaceae; genus Picea; species Picea mariana. Next base: position 180,837 of record JASDQU010739030.1, read on the forward strand.
ATGACTTGTGGAACTACACCATCTGGAACTATGAACTGTGGAACTATGCCCTCTGGAACTACACCCTTTGGAACTATGACCTCTGGAACTACGACCTGTGGAACTGTGACTTGTTGAACTACGTCCTCTGGAAACTATGACCTATGGAACTATGACCTCTAGAACTACGCCCTGTAGAACTATGACCTATGGAACTATGACTTGTGGAACTATGCCCTCTAGAACTATGACCTGTGGAACTTTGACCCGTGGAACTACCCACAAGCGTCATATTATTTTTTCTATTTTTTTGGTTGGTTGAAATGCTTCCTATGGACACCAGTAAGAAACGATTGTTTGTTTTGAGTTATTACGATGTGGTAGAAGTGTGTCACAAGCTATGAAAACACCCATATGGCTATAAGCAGGGTATATATTCCACCAAAGTCACCCAAAAATTGTACCTGGACATCGACAATAAATGGTCCCTTTGCAGAGGCATGCTAGCTCATAAGGAAGAATATGTCCTTGAATATTCCAAGTGGACATTTCCCTTCAACATGTGAAATTTTGACAATCTTGTCTTGCAAGTGATGGATGCGTTGTGAGTCAGTGAATCCATGTATCAATGTTTTGGCAAGTATTTCATTCTTCGATTCATCGCTTGTATCAAATTCACTAGCAGTTTCGAGAGTCTGTGCAGAGTTGTCATCCCCTTCTCCAAGAACATTGTTTCAGTTCTCATTTATACAAATGTTCTATTCTTTGTATAGGGCCCTGGAACGTGATTCTTTTAATGCTTTCATCACAACATGCAAACACACTTTACCTATCTGGTATGCATTCTTGTATTGCAAGCGTCTTTTGAGAGATACAACAATTGTCATTGTATCACTAATGAATTGTGGCAAGGATTTTTTCACAACATCGAGTTGGAGAAGCACATTAACAATTGATCCTGTTAAGCCCATTTGGGGTTGTTTATAGCCCCAAGGTCTGATTTGTGCAAATGAAATTTGTAGAGACATAAGTCTCTCTTAAAGTTATGTAAGTGCACTTACATATGGTAGAGGTATATTACATCTTATTTGGTCAAGCGTTGCAAAGTGTGGTAGTTTTCCATTTTCAAGCGATCGTTTGCATGGAAGATAGATATTGCCACTAGAAAGTGTTTTATCATTTAGTGTCAAGCGGAGGTATTCTGCTTCCAGATCGGGCATGAAAGACTTAGTGTTTTTTGCGAAATTCAATTGATCGCAAATTGCACATGCAATGGAAGGAGTGTCTTTAATTTGTTTCATATAGATCTATTTTGCATCTTTCTTCCGTAGGGAACTATGCGTAGAAAGTGTTTGTTGGTTTTCATTGGTAGCAGTGCATGGTGTTGGATCTAGCCCAATAAATGTGATTTTTTGCTCTCGATCAGCACCATGACCATTGTGGGATATGTGGTCGTAACTGTTTCTCTCACGTATCTGTTTTTTCAAAATTTCGTAGGTTAACTTATGCTTGCCACTGGAAACTATTTTCACTTGTTGAAAAGACATGTTGGAGGTGGAATAGACATTTCTTATGAGCATTGCATCCTCACCATCTCGATGATGCAAACTATTATGTTCTTTGTCATTCAACATGTGATGTTTGTGCTCAGTAGAAAAAGCGAAAATGTGATTGTGTTGTGCACGAATAATTTTTTTTAGGTTGTGATATGTCAGTTTCTGTCTAGAAGGAAGCGTAGTAATGTTGGTCTACGTTTTTTTTTCAAGATCTACATGACCTCATGACAACTGAGATGAGTTTCATTCTAATTAAATAACATGCGATGCTTATGTAGATTCGATGCAGTTTGGGTGGCATTGATACTGGACCCTAAATTGGTAGTATTTCCTACACTACCAATGTATTTTTTTCTCTCACGTATGACCTTTTTCAAGTTATGATAAGTTAGTCTACGTTTTTTGTTTAAGATCTGTATGGATTCATCACAACTGGGACAATTTTCATTCTCATTAAATAGCATGCGAAGCGTATGTATATTTGATGCGGTTTGGGTGGCATGGATAGTGGACCCTGAACTAGTAGTATTTCTCATCAAATGTTGATAAGAGATATGTGGTGTATCTATTTTCAACAAGATAATGTCAATTGTTCGATCGTAGTTTGAATCAATACAATAGGAATGGACAGTGCCATCTGACAGGGCCGACTAGACCTGGATATTTACTCTGAATATGATAGATATCCATTGCAAATAGAATCTGCCAACCTCTACATTTCCTTTCTCATATGGAAGTGCCATGTTTACAAGGTATTGTTGCCAACTTCCAATTTTCGGCATATTTTCTAGGATATATGGTGAAAGGTGTTGATGCAAGAAGCTAAAATCCTATTGGTTTCCGCCTATAATTGCATTGCAAAAGGATTGTACAGTGTAAAGCCGCAGTGACTTCACATCGAACTCTATTGCGACCAAATAGTAAATTTCATTGAACAAACTATCTCCACAACTAGATGCAACAATTGTTGCTATCTGCAAGCCATGACAGTGTATACCATGCATAATTCATTTCCATTGCGATTCAAGGTCTTTGCAAATGATGGACATGTAAATATGAGGTCCTCCAAAATTGCATATGGATAATTTTCTATAGAGTAGTGGTTCATAATGAACACTGACAGGATTGGCATCATGGAACAAGATGCAATACGGATTGCTAGATGCAGTTCTGTTGAATAGTAGATATCTTGTTTTTCTTATCAATGCCCATATTCCAATTGATATATTCAACCACCGTATACAAAATGTATCTCCCCAAAGTCCCCTCTCATGTGTAGGCAAAATTGCAGATGCAGACAACTGTATCTTTGAAAAATACATAGTGACATCATGTATTCCATGAAACTGGCAAAGAAAAATAGATGCCAATTTGTATTGATACGAATCCAATGCCTCAACATCGCCATTTTTTAAACAACCCAAGAAATACTCTATCAATCCATTGCATAGGTTAGTCGAGGAATAACAAAAATGCAATAGAACTTGAAATGCATCGAAAAGGAAATCTCCTACAGTATACGAGAATGCATCCAATCTTAAAATCCCATTGCTATGCAATACTTGGTCAATGTTGTCATGTAAAATGGAGTCTATATCTATTTCATAGGACTCAACATCTATTACTTGTTTCATCTCTTAAGCTGTGATCTTCAAGATGTTACTTAGCTATATTCAGTTTATATGCAAACAGAGAAAAAAAAAAGAAAAAAAAAACTATAAGTGTGGAACTGCATACCAATTCTACTATGTATCCTTCAACCTTCTTCCTATCAAATTCAATCCCCCTAGTTTATACATCATATGAAAAACAAACAAACATACAATGAACAGTGAACCAAATAGAAGAGGCAACACAAATGCAATAACACTATAAATTTTCTCAGCACAAAGACCGAGTATTCAAGGCATATCATTTTTGAACATATTCCACACATGCATCCTATAATGTTTTCAGTGGTAGAAGAAATAACACAAAGCCAACAGGTGGACATAGTTTTTGATTCATAGAATAAAATCACGCCATGTCACAAGGCCCTGGCAGATGGCTGCCCCCTGTGACAACTCCAATTTCATTTTCTAAACCTCTTTGCATTACTATTTTAGAAATAGCTATGGCACGATATCCAGGATGTGGAAGTTGGCATATGTGATTGGAAGGGAACAACCAGGAAAAAATGCACCAAACGCATGGTTTCCAGGAACAAAAAATAAGGGGAGAACATTCGGTTTTCTTTTTTATATTTCACTATAGCTACAATGGATGTGGGTTATGTGTCCAACATCGACATTCAAAGCGGAACAAGATGTTTGCAAGGGAACATACTGGGAAAAATGCACTAGACGTATGGTTTCCAGGAACAAAATATATGAAGAGAACATCGGGAAAAATGCACTAAACGTATGGTTTTCAGGAGGAGGAAAAATGAAGAGTTTTCTTTTTTATATGTCACTATGGCTGCGACAGAGGTGGGTTCTGTATAGAACATTGATGTTCAAGAACAAGGACAAGATTCTGGTCATAACAGTCATATAGAAAGATGTTCAGCAACATAATTTTGAGCCAGGGATTCCTAGTATTGAAAATTCTTGCTTGCAAGCTGCAAATAGCAAATAAAAAACAAGGAATAGCAATGAAACCATGGCACGAAAACTCACTCGTGAATGAGGAACGACGTAAGAAAAACTCCAAACCCTACAAACTGTAACAACAGTTCCAACTGTGGATGCAGGACCCCGACCTTGCAAAGTTGAAGAAAACAAGAGAACACAGCAAACAAAAAACCAATGAACAAGAACCAAGAGGTCCAAATGCAAATGAAGGAACTCAACTTTGCAAAGTTGAATCAAACAACAAAAAGCAACATCGAATGAACCAACGAACAAGCATCAACCAGTGAACCAGTAATGCTAGTGAAGAACAATATTGCCCAAATTCACTGTAGACAACAATGTATCCAAAAATAGGAGGAAACTATATTGTAACACGCCTGTTGAGTAAACATTTAAGGTTGCGAGGCATGTTAGGTAAACACTTAAGGCTATCAAACGGTCGAAGGGCGTCATGCTATGAAAACATTTAAGAAAGAATGCAATGTGACAGACATGTTTACGTACGCAATAATGAAAGTGCCTCTCCAAGTACGCAACAATAAAGAAAAATAAAAAATAATAATAACAATAAAAAATAAAAAATAATAATAATATTAACAATAGTTCGAACAATGGAGACTATGAAAAAAAAATTACTCATAGGACAAAGTAATATTAAAACTTTGGATATCTAAACATTTCAATATGAATAGTACAAATTCAAAAGACCATAGATGATAAAAACTTTCGATATGCCAACATACAAAGCATTGGGAATAATGAAGCTGGAAATAAGACCTCAAATATATTATCCAATGAGATCATGATATATAAGGGTTTTTTTATTATATAAAAAAAATAATGTTTTTAGTTATGTAGTTCGAGCAATAGAGATTATGCAAAAATGTGTAGTCAAATGACAAACTAATATAAATTCAATGAATTATCGAATGCTATAAACTTTGGATATATAAACATTTTAGTATGAATAATACAAATTCAAAAAGACTGTAGATGATAAAAACTTTGGACATGCCAACATATAAATCATTGGGAATAGCGAAGCTGGCAATAAGACCTCAAATCTATTATCCAATGATATCATGACATATAAGGGTTTTTTTATTATATAAAAAATAATGTTTTTAGTTCTGTAGTTCCAACAATAGAAAGTATGCAAAAAATTGTAGTCAAACGACAAACTAATATAAACTCAACAAATTATTGATCGCTATAGTCCCTCTAAGCCTTCGGCATGGACTAATAATAGACCTATAAACAAAAGGTTAGAACACATATACTTTGATCAAGTTCCACTCCTCCCACGTGGTTAGTCATCTATTATACATTATAATCAATATGTTAAACTTATCAATATTTAATTAAATGTTTTTATTTTATTTAAATATTTTATTTTTCGAGATAAGTAATCAATATTAAAACCTCGTTTATTTCCTAGAAGATCAAATTACATTTTTATCAATATTTATTTAAATGTTTGGATTATATAAATCACATAGTTACATTCATACACATGGTTATGTTTTTAATTCAAAGTTTGTTTACTATGTTGTTATTATAATATTCATTATAAGAAAATTAGTTATAAGTTAAGAGTAAGAGTTCGGTGTATTTTTTTGGGACAAGAGGCAAGAGGTTAGGTTAAATGATAATTGAGATAGTATTTGGTTTCATGTATGGAATTAAGCTATAAAAAAGTATATGACCCAACTTGAGGTTACTTAGATGATGACTACAAGGAAAACTCTATTTTGTGTGGATAATATATAGGTTGAAATAATATTTTGGTCAAGTCAAAATAAACCTAAAATTACTTCTAATTCATTATGATCTTATCTTCCTCAAACTAAAGGAAATWARTTAATTGCTCAATACCTAGAGGCATCTAACAAGAGTAAAARWTTTCCCTCTTATGAACCACCAATGAATCAYTTCAAATGGTGTGATTTTCCTTAAATAATGGTGATGAATCAACCAACATTCAATGATGATTATTCTCACCACTAATTAACAATTTAATTATAATAGATTTTCCCATCTTCAATACAAAGCTCACATGTATAAAACAAAATTACATTAATTTAAATTTGAATAACAAATAATTAATTTTTTAATAAAAAAAAATTGAAACAATATTTTTTTATCGAATTGAACAAATTATTAGTAATTTAAATTAATAATAATAATAATTCATCAATTAACCACTAAACTATAAAATACAATTTATTAAATAATGTGATCCTTATCTAAAATAAATTTTTCTGGGATCAAGTAATCTCTTTGATCTTGTTGGGAGTCTTTTGGAGAAGGAAGGCGGACACTCTTCCCCGTAATAATATCAGGGGTCAATTGTCCTCTCTCTTTTGCCATATTTGTGGAGCGACACCTCCAAGCATGAATAGTAATGATTCCGTGGGTGGGTGGCTTTGGAAACATTTAGTGAATCAAGGTTACATCCATGCGGTAGAAAAATGGATCTTTCACCTCACTCGAAAATTTGGAAAAGAATATGCAAAGGACATTCTCTACCAAAGGTGTGAATTTTCTATTGGAAAATGGTGCAATTCAAAATTTAAAGAGGAGCGGTATAGAAGGTCCCGCAAGGTGTCTGTTCTATATAAACACAGAAATAATCAAGTATTTGTTCTTGGATTTCTCCTTCACCTACTTGATATGGATAATTTCTTTTGAGGAATTGAAAAGGGTTCTTTCGTTCCCTTGAAACTAGAATAAAATGTTTTTGTCCTAACAAGTTTTATATCTAAGCATGCATTGTAGAGAAAAAAAAAATCTTGAGGTGATTTTGAATTGCCATGCTAAAATTTCTTTCATGTGGAAGATATAACTTGTTTGTAATGAATCCACAATTCCACAGGTCATAGTTCCAGAGGTCATAGTTCCAGAGCGCGTAGTTACAAAGGCTGTAGTTCCAGAGGGAGTAGTTCCATGGGTCATAGTTCCAGAGGGCGTAGTTCCACAGGTCATAGTTCCGGAGAGCATAGTTCCATAGGTCATAGTTCCAGAGGGCATAGTTCCACGGGTCATAGGTATATACCCATCTGGCTATAAGTAGGGTATATATTACACCAAAGTCACAGTGGGCTATTCCACCAAAGTCTTGGAACTACGCCCTGTGGTACTTTGACCTTTGGAACTATGACCTCTGGAACTATGACTTGTGGAACTACGCCCTCTGGAACTATAACCTCTAGAACTATGACCTCTAGAACTACGCCCTGTAGAACTATGACATGTGGAATTGTGACCTATGGAACTACGCCCTCTGGAACTATGACATGTAGAACTATGACCTGTGGAACTATGACCTGTAGAACTACGCTCTCTGGAACTATGATCCATGGAACTACGCCCTCTAGAACTATGACTTGTCAAACTATGCCCTATGGAACTACGCCCTCTGGAACTATGCCCTCTGGAACTATGACCTATAGAATTACGCCCTTTGGAACTATGACTTGTGGAACTACGCCCTCTAAAACTATGACCTGTGGAACTACGCCCTCTTGAACTATGACCTCTGGAACTATGAGATGTGGAACTGTGACTTGTGGAACTACGCCTTCTGGAACTATGACCTATGGAACTATGACCTCTAGAACTACACCCTATAGAACTATGACCTGTGGAACTGTGACTTGTGAAAGTATAACTTGTGGAACTACACCTTATGGAACTATGACCTGTGGAACTTTGAACTATGAAACTACGCCCTCTAGAACTATGCCCTTTGGAAGTATGACCTGTGGAACTATGCCCTCTGGAAGTATGACCTGTGGAACTTGTAAATTCTAACCTTGTACAATATCTACTGCAAACTGATATTCAGAAAAGAACAGAAAAGATGCAATGGCAAATACAAACACTACACAGAGATTTTTCACCTGGAAACCCAAACCGGGAAAACCAGCATATATTATATTGATACACATTGTGTTACATTGTTTACAATACAATATACATATAGGAGCCAACGGCGT
>JASDQU010739030.1:189821-223232 GCA_032191745.1 Picea mariana
CCCCCTCTTACCCCCCTACGCGCCCGGTGCAGGCACTCAAACACTACTACTTGTGCAAAGAATATAACACATACCCAACAGAACTATTCCCTCTGGAACTACACCCTCTAGAACTATGTCCTCTGGAAGTATGGCCTCTGGAACTATGCCATGTGGAAGTACATCCTCTGGAAGTATGGCCTCTGGAACTATGCCCTATAGAAATATGACCTGTGGAGCTATGCCCTCTAGAACTATGACCTGTGGAACTACGCCCTATGGAACTATGAATTATGGAACTACGCCCTCTAGAAGTATGACCTCTAGAACTACGCCCTCTGGAACTATGACCTGTGGAACCATGCCCTCTGGAACTATGACCTGTGGAACTACTCCCTATGGAACAATGACCTGTGGAACTGTGGCATGTGGAACTATGTCGTCTGGAACTATGAACTCTGGAACTATGACCTCTAGAACTATGCCTTGTAGAACTATGACCTATGGAACTATGATGTGTGAACCTATTCCCTCTGGAACTATGACCTATGGAACTATGCCCTCTGGAACTATGACCTCTAAAACTATGACCTGTGGAACTACTCCCTCTGGAACTATGACCTATGGAACTATGACCTCTGGAACTATGACCCATGGAACTGTGACTTGTGGAACTACACCCTTTGGAATTATGACCTTTGGAACTGTGACCTCTAGAACTACGCCCTGTAGAACTCTGACCTGTGGAACTGTGACCTATGGAACTATGACCTATGGAACTATGCCCTCTAGAACTATGACCTGTGGAACTATGCCCTCTGGAACTTTGACCTCTAGAAATATGACCTGTGGAACTGTGACTTGTGGAACTATGCTCTCTGGAACTATGACCTCTGGAACTATGACCTCTAGAACTACGCCTTGTAGAACTATGACCTATGGAACTATGACCTGTGGAACTACGCCCTCTGTAACTATGACCTGTGGAACTTTGACCTGTGGAACTACACCCTCTAGAACTATGACCTCTGGAACTTTGACCTGTGGAATTATGACTTGTGGAACTACGCCCTCTAGAATTATGATCTCTGGAACTATGAACTCTAGAAATATGCCCTGTAGAACTATGACCTGTGGAATTATGACTTATGGAACTACTCCCTATGGAACTATGACCTATTGAACTATGCCCTCTAGAACTATGACATGTGGAACTACGCCCTCTGGAACTATGACCTGTGAAACTATGTCGTCTGGAACTATGACCTGTGAAACTACGCCCTTTGGAACTATGACCCGTGGAACTACGCCCTCTTGTACTATGCCCTTTGGAACTATGACCTCTAAAACTACGCCCTCTGGAACTATGACCTCTGGAACTATGACCTATGGAACTATGCCCTTTGAAACTATGACCTGTGGAACTATGCCCTCTGTAACTACGCCCTCTGCAACTATGACCTCTGGAACTATGCCCTATAGAACTATGACTTCTGGAACTATGACCTGTGGAACTATGCCCTCTGGAACTATGACATGTGGAACCATGAAGTGTGGAACTATGCCCCTTTGGAACTATGACCTGTGGAACTACACTCTCTGGAACTATGACCTTTGGAACTACGCCCTCATAGTTGTACAAGGCGTAGTTTCAGAGGTCATAGTTCTAGAGGGCGTAGTTCCAGAAGTCATAGTTCCACAGGTTATAGTTCCAGAGGGCATAGTTCTAGAGGGCGTAGTTCCACAGGTCATAGTTCCAGAGGGTGTAGTTCCACAGGTCATAGGTATATACCCATCTGGCTATAAGCAGGTTATATATTCCACCATAGTCACAATGGGTTATTCCACCAAAGTCCTGGGTGAATTTGGTGGAATATATACCTTGCTTATAGCCAAATGGGTATATACCTATGACCTCTGGAACTATGCCCTTTGGAACTATGACCTGTGGAACTACGCCCTCTGGAACTATGACCTATGGAACTGTGACTTGTGGAACTACGCCCTTGTGGAATTATCCAAATATATGTTGAGTTGAACAATTAAGTACAATAGAGGTTAATAATCCCTTTGGATTTTTTTGAATATGAGAGTATTGAGCTAGCATCTCAGTTTTTTCATTAACTAACTACTAGGCATCAAATTTTGTTTAAAACACAAGTATATATGTCCTTTGTATGTATGGGTGATATGTTTGAATTATGGTGACAAACATCTAAATAATTATCAGTGTTGAGTAAGTAGATCTCAAGAGAAAAATTCCCCTTCAATTGGAAAATTTGAATTGGAGTTTTTATTTCTAACTCTTATTTTAGATGTGTTATAAGCCATATGATCATTCCATCTTTTGGGTGCCTCTGTTGAACAAAGGCTTGTATATTTAATAAGCATTGCAAGAAAGGATTAAAGAAAATTACCATTTTTGAAATAGAGCCATCCTCTTATGGTTGTTGATGATTGACAACTAAGAAGATTTGGACTCAAAATTGGACTCATAATAGAGATTCCATTATTTTTATTTCTATGGATATTTATGTTGTTGTGTGTGGGTTATAAGTCCCTCATTTATATATCAATTGGGGATATAGTTAGGATAAACCTTAGTACAAAGTATCTAAAATACCTCAGAGATAAGATAAAACCCATTTGTTATAGTCCATTCAAGATAATGCAATAGGTGGGAGAAAATTATTTATGCCTAGAATTGCCTTCGTATATGGGAATTTAATCTATTATCAATGCAAATAATCTAAAGCATTGTGTAGCTTCCATGCTTGATAAGAAAGAGGCGGAATTACCAGTGTTATCTATTAGTGAAGAGCTAGCTCAAAAATCTTAGGATGAGTTAGAGAAAGATAACATGTTGCAAAGGAAACTTATGGAGACCCACAAATGTACATAATAATTGTTGAGAGTTTGTTTAAAAGGAAAAGTTCTTACAAAATAAGTTTTAGGGCACCAAAAATATGACAAAAAGTAGCTAGTTATAATCCAAAATTCAAATTAGAATGTAGAGAAGATGCCAATGAGTTATGGAAAGATCGTTAAGTCCTAAGAAATTATGGTTGGTTCAAGGGGATCAAGAAGAAGGCGTAAGGAGAAATATCAACCAAGCATGATTGCTATAAGAATGGTTAATAAAGGAACAATTGAAATGAAAAACATTGAAAAGAAAAAAATGTTGATGGTAGTGAAAGCTTTGTCAACAAAGAAAGTATTTGAAAAGTAAGTTGTCCACATGAAATATTAGTACACGTGTAAGTTATCAATGAGCTAGTTGAGGAAGGGAAATATGTTAATAGTAAAGATGTCAATGTGTAGGTTTTCAGTGAAGGTCATGGTATCAATGATAATTGTTTTACGTCAATACTGGTGCATTCAATCAAAGAGTTTTCAATGGCATTCAAAATTTGTCAGTGGTGACAAAGAAGGCCAATCATTGCATAATAGGATCTTGGTGTTAATTAATTGTTATGTAACTCTTCTTAATTCATAAGACCAATTCCATAAGCTCTTTTTAATTCATAACCCCTTCTCTTTCTCCTTCTAGCTATTTTCAATAATTAAATTATATGTATGCCTCACTTAACTTGTAAAATATTTTATGTATTTTTTGCTAATTCATTTCCTTATTTTTTCTTCTTTTACCATTCTCATAAAATTTTATTTTATTTACTTTTTAGGGATGACATTATATACATACTCACTATAGATTATAAAATATTTTATTTACATACTTTACTTCGCCATTTACATAAACATTTTTCTAATGACATATTGGCCTTAATCCTTCTCTAGAAATTTACATGAATCATCATAAACAACATTTCCAACTTGGATTAAACTTGTTTTAATCCAAAAAAATGATATAAATAATCTTTAATAGGAAATTACACTTTACATGCATACACATATACATTTATGTGTAGAAATTCATATTAACCTAAACACCCCAAACATAATGAAAACTTCTTATTTCGGATTTTAATTAATTACCTATCCATTTTATTTTTAGTCCTTAGGAATGATCTATTCAACTTATATAGAAAATATACATTACCATGAAAAACTAAACTATTGTCCATGTAATAAACTCTATGGAGCAATATAAAATGCACATTTAAATAGGTTAAGACATACTTTGTTTATTAAGTGATAGTACTAGTGAGCTAATTTGAGGTGAGAAGTTATGCTTAAACATATCAGTGGGTGCCTACCAATTCTTTTAATATTTTACATAAAGTGCATTCCTCATGGACCACACTTATATTTATAATAAAAATAAAAACATTATCAATATTTTACCTTATATTTATAACAAAAATAAAAACATTATCAATATTTTACCTTATATTTATAATAAAAATAAAACAATTATCAATATTTTACATAAGGGACATTCCTCATGGACCACACTTATATTTATAATTCATTATAACTATAACTTACATACTTATAGTTCTGAATTTTTTAACCAAAACATTTTGTTTCCATATATTTTACACTATTTTTTCTATTTTAAAATGCTTACATCTTCATTTGATCTCAAGTTGTAATCCTTTCCATGTTTTTTGACTATTATTCTTCTTGTAAAATGCCCATGCAAAATGGAGGAGTTATTGTTTCAACATTTTATGGAGATGCTTGAGTTTTAAAGCTTGGATATATGTCACACGAGAAATAATCTTTTGTGTCATGACAAAGATTTTTATCACTGGACATTAAGGGCATTAACTCATCACATTCAAATTTCCTTGAAATTTTAACTTTAACTTCCTACCTATGAGCATCCATGTTTTTATTTTTCATTTGGATTCCAATATTTCAAATTACTTGTACTTCCCCACTTTGGCTTCTTACTTCTGAACCTCCATGTTTTGATTTCTCAATGTGATTTCAACATTTCAAATTGCTTCTACTTCTCCACCTACCTTTTACATTATCTAGACACAACAATACTTTAAACTCATTGCTAAAGTGGAATTGTGGTGGGAGCCTTTTACATTATCTAGACATAATTATACTTTAAACTCGCTACTAGAGTGAAATGCCCATGTGAGGACTCTCTTCTCATTTTTAACTATTCCCTTAACATCTTCAAAAACATTGATTCTTCTACTTCCCCACCTTCCTTTAGACACGATAATTCTTAAATATCATTCCTAGATTGGAATGGTGGTGTGAGGACTCTCTTCCCCCTTAAACTTGTTCCCTTAACATCTTCAAGAACTTTGATTCTTCTACTTCCATGCCTACCTTTTACATTATGTAGACAAAATGATACGCACAACCCCCTTAAACTAGAGTGGGATGGTGATGTGAGGACATTCTTCCCTCTTGTAATGGTTCCCTAAGCATGCTCAAAAACTTTGATTCTTCTACTTCCTCACCTACCTTTTACATTATTAGACACAATGATACTTCAAAATCAATGCTTGAGTCAAACATGGTGTGAGGAGACTATTTCTCCTTATAATTGTTATCTTAGCATCTTCAAAAACTATTATTATTTTACTTCTCCATCTACCTTTAACATTATTTAGACACAATGATACTTAGAAATCATTGCTGGAATAAAATGATGATGTGTGGACTCTCTTCCACTTGTAATTGTTGCATATACATCTTCAAAAAACTTTGATTCTTGTGCTTTCTCACTCACCTTTTTACATTACTTACATAAAATTATATTTAAAACTAAATGATAAAATGAAATGATGGTGTGAAATCTCTCTCACCTTGTAATTATTTCTTAAACATTTTAAAATTCTTTTACTCTCCCACAAAACTCATTATTGGAATGAATGATTACATGAGGAATCTCTTCCCCTTATTATTTTTCCCATACATTTTCCAAAGCTTGCCTCATATTTCAAACAAGTGGAGACATCACCAAAATATTTGATTTCAAACAAGTGGAGGCATCACCAAAAGCTTTGATTGTTTTATGGTGGAAAGGTAAATTTGCCTTATATCTCAAACAAGTGGAGTGATCATGATTATGGTAGTAGGGTTATTCGCCTTCAATACTTAAGCTTCCACATTTATCCCCGAGCATATAGCTTAATCATTCATGAATATTTCTTTCCTTAAATTAGAATCGAAGTGAGAAATCTCTATTATGCTAACATTTTTTTGGGAACATCACCCTTTCCAATTCAAGTTCCAGACGAATTTTAAGTTGATCTGTCACCCTCTTGACAAGCTAAGTTCACCTTTCCTTCCCGACTGAGTGCCCGCCATTTTTTTTCACTTCAATCAATTGTTAAGGTCAATGCAAATAATTAAACAAATATTATTGTCCCAACTAACCTCAAGACCATTGGCATGATGTCTGGTTACTCTTCTTTAATAAAAAGGGAATTTATGGAAAAGATGACACGAAAAAGAAAATCTCTGATACTCGGTGGATAGCAAGAAATTTGACATGAACCCTAGATTTTATTAAGAACGCCTGAGAAGTGTAGGGATAATACATAAGATTATAAGGCACATAAGGCCAAAACTCCACGCATTTGCATGTGCCCTTCACCTTCTTCAGCGCTTTGTTCGCATCGACATATCCAGTTACCGTAAACTGCTGCTGATTTCTGTTCACATCCACCGATCTCACTCCTGCACATGATATTCATTAATTGATCTTGATTATATACCTCCATACTCAGGTCGCATTGCACAATTCTATACAGGAATAGGTAGGAATAGGTAGGTTAGGCCTTAGTGTTCAACTTTCATGGAAGAGAATGATTTTTTCACTTTCCTCTCGCAGCCCTCACAATCCATGCGAACCTTCACCTCTACAGTCTGCATTAGTCTAGAGTTTAAACAATGATCAACTCACAGAATAGAACTAACAGATGCCAAATATGCCTATTTTAGCTACAATTTATAAGAGGGGGAATGTAGTTTACCTGCAATTGTTTACGCTTGTTGTGTTTCCTGTAACCAATGAAGAATTCTGATACGTAATCTAGCGCACCCATTTTAGAGCATAAACTTGAAAGTATTTTGAAATGTGTTTGAAATCAGCGGAAAGGTTCGATCACGAGACCTGCTAGAAGACGTGTATTGGAAGAGAGCAGGGAAGATTTTATAGGGAAAGTGAAAAACTACTAGAGGTCATTATGATTCTTGAAAGCAAAATTGGGTAGCTCAAGCTGTTTTAAAAATGATGAAAGCCGATTTCCAAATGGATTATCTCCCCTGATACAATGAATGCTTAATAGTAATGATTGCCCTGCTATTGCTACTCGCCCCTATTTTAAAGCGCGCCGAGAGTTGTAATGAAGTCACCCTGTTTTAAAGCGCGCGAAGAAATGTAACGAAGTTGGCGAGTTGGGGCTCATCCTTTACAGTGAATGGTCTAGCTGGAGACATATCAAAGGGGTCTGCAAGATAAGGCGTAAGCTAAAACCCAAACACAACAACAAGATACCAATGGCTGATTCAAATTTGAACCAGACTTTGGAGCTCACCTCTAGAGCCCACGTCTTTACAAGTCCAAAATTTTCAATGGATATTGTTATAGCAAAATTTGCATCACCATTGCTATCTTTAATAGAGGTTCTTTTTCCATTTCCCTATGTAGACTTATCATCCCTTTTTGATGAATCCAGAGCTAAAAATATACATTTTTCCACATATACGCTCCCTATCAGTTATACAAGATGCGTATATGCTTGTTGCTCCACTACAGCTCGCGTATATTAGGATTTGTGCCAGAAAATACAAAATGAAGTCGGGTTTCCATGTCATGACAGAAGATCTCTGATCCTTGGCCTTCCATATACTGGAAACGTTTCGACTCGTCCCTTCAATTGCATTCTGAAGGCTATAAGAGCACAATTTTGAGCTATGGAAAAGAGGAGAAAGCATTCAACTTTGAGTGCAAAGTTACTCTAGAGAAATTAATTCATATTGAGTCTGCATCCCTTTGTCCCTCAAGTCTGAACACAGGGTTCAACCCCCAATATCTTTCCCTATTGTTGAGAGGACCTCATTGCCTCTTTCCTATGAGCTTGTCTTTGGTGGAGGATTGAAGTGGTAGAGACCCAGTTGGAAGGAAATTGGTTTCTTGGTTTCGAACCGTGTCGACACGGAAGTCTGTAATTTTGTCACTTCTGCTGATCAATTATTAATAGAAATACTCCTTTCCCGTCCTATTGGTATCTTGCAAATATATGATTATTATCCATGGGCATGTTTGTAATGTTTATTAATGGATTATGCTATCTTATGTGCTAACCCCTTTTATATCGTCACTATGTACTTGCTCTGCTTGTTCATTGAGAACTTCTTCCAGGTATAAAGCTTTGGGTCAAAGTGCTCAACGGTGGAACATCATCAAACATTGGATTGAGGTAGGCCTCTTTCTTATATTGCACATTAGTCTATATAGCATATGTTGGAATTGATTCGATTTCTGCAGTCATACATGTCTGTTGTGGCTTACCCTTGGCCATAGAGAGTTTTTCCCTTGTAACAAAAATGGCGACTCCACTGGGGAAAGATCTTCCTTCTAAGGGTTGAAGTACTTTTTCTTCTTACATTGCTCTTTTTCCTTTGTGTTTCTTGTCATATCATTGCTTGACATGTCATGTTCACTCTGGGTCTGAGTTTTCAGCCTTTTGCCCTTGCCTGGCCTTGTTTTAAAGCATATACGCCTTTTTTTCCTTGACAGCCGCATATACACGCTTGTTGTCTCACTGCAAGAAGCGTATATATGTTATGTTTTCCTGAACAATCACGTATACCACTTCCCCTTGATTGTTTGCTTGGTTTAGTGACTACTGGGTGGGATTTGAATATTTTTGAGCCTTCTTAGGTCTCTATAGTGCTCGTTGAGATTATCTGGGATGACAGGAAACTTGTTTGGAGTTGATTTTTTTGGCGGAGTCTTTCTTTTTGTTTTCCATTTTTTATTTTTCCTTGTTCTCTGGATTGTTTGTGTGGCTTCTTGGTATTCTGCTTGAGTTATTGCTTTTATATACAATAGAATTTATATATCAGGTTGCTCATTAGTTCATGCATTTTCTTTTTAGTATATTGAAAATACAAAACAAATAGGCATTTTTCATTGGTTGGCATTTTCGTCTTGGAATCTTTATCATTAGCTTAGCACATTTAGTGAAAGATTGCATTTTACTTCTGAATTGCAGAGTTGAAATTGAAGACTGCACTGTTCTTATTAGCATATCATTCATTGAAAAGTTAAAGATAGACTTTTCATTATATCCATATTTATTTTCTTGCAGAGTCATAACACCATGAGTTTCACTTCCATACCTTTTTGAGTAACCACAACCAATAAAATTTACGCTTTAAACTAAAATTGATTAGTACAATTTTATATTTCAGGGTGCACAAACTATCCTAGGCTTTAGTGCCTTGGAATAGGATCTTGTGAGTAAAATTCTCCAAGGAAATTAAATCAATATATGTGTCTGAGATAGGGAGTTGAGAAGTCCATTGTATAATTGGTAATATTAGGAGGCTCCGCTCACACTAGAGTTAATCACGAGGTCACGTGAAGTTAGTTGAAGGGATAACCCCTAGATACTCACCTAGCGTCATAGATATTTCTGTGGATTTATTCATATTTTGGGATATTGCTAGTACCCATACCTCTGTGAGAGGCAGTTCTTTCAAGGTTTTGGGCTTTTCTACCCTGCCCATATGGTGATCTGGACTTACGACTGCTCACCTGTGCATCAGTTATACAATGGTTTATTAGTTTCTTGACTTAGGTATCTCATAGGTTACTTGTAGGGGTTATTTTGCTTGTATTCTGATTCGGATAGGGGTCGGACAACACATAGCCTTTATGGAGGACTACCTCTCTGGGGGGATTTGACCGACTAGTTGTTAAGCCTACGAGGGCCCTTATAACTGATTTTGTTACCTCCAAACTTCAGTGGGGAGCCTCAGGTCCCTTTTGGACGAGACATACCTTCTTTAGCAAGGGAGGCCACTCAGCCACTTTAGCCTGTTTGCATGCATATTGGTCGTTTGACTTTTTGGTATGCTCTTTGACTACTAGTTGGCCTTAGGATATATTTTTATTCGTTGGAGAGTCATAAGTTATCATGGATTTGGATCAACTTCCTCGCAGGTCTCGTCGGTTGTTACAGTTACCACCGATTTTCGAGTTCTTTCCTTCTAAAAGGCAAAGAGTTATCATGAGTGGTACACACACGTCCACTTTTCAGACTTGTGGTTCCACAAAGATGAGTATCGAGTCTAGTATTCAAAACACTGGGAGTTCTTCAACTCCCATACCCACTATAATTAATGGCACCCCTTCGACACCTACAACCACTACAGTTGCAATGTCGAAGGCTTATACCGGTACTTTGGCTCGACCTGTAGTTAATGCTTCATCTCTTGCATCAAACCCTTTTGGGGGTTTCGGTCACTCACCGAGTTATAATGTTCAGACCATCCCTATGGCTTCTAGTCCATTTTATTATTGTATGCCTAACTTCACTTCGCAGTTTTCGACCGCCATCCTAGCTGTCGGCCCTAACGCTAGCTTTGGACATGGGGACACTACACCTCCTTACACTCCTTTCCTGTTTGGGGGTTCTCATATTCCCCAAGCGAATCCTAATGTGGGAAGTGTTCCTATTCTTAACTCCGGGTCTAATCCTTCTTTGGCTAGATGAAACAACCCAGCTGGTGGACAAGTTCCGCCCTATATTCCTATCCCCTCGGTGCTGATTCCGACCAATACTTTTGGCATGACGAATCCACTTCAATCCTCCGGGTTCCCACCCAGAGGAGGTCAGTCTTACACTTTGGGCACTCCCCAACCTAGATCTAATCCAGTTGGGGGAAATTTTAACAACCCTCATCTTGGATCTAATCCAACTGGGGGAAATTTTCATAACCCTTATCAGAACATTCCTGCTGGAATGATGCCCAATCCATCTTTTACGAATCAGCCTGGAGGAGGGTCTTTTAATTTTGGACAAGGTTTTGGTTCTTATCGGAATCCTAGATGGAATGTTGTTTTTAACACACAATCTTTCGTGGGAGTATGGGGCAAGGTGTCGCAACCCTGTATTCCCTTTCTAGCCATGCTTAATTTTCCAGATTTGTCTAAACTAATGAATGAATCAGTGAGTCATGATCCCACATGGCCCCCTTTCCCTACCAAAATTTCGTCAGACATTCTAAAGTTTGAAGGTAAGAATGGCGAGGACCCTAGTTACCACATCAGTACTTTTCACCTTTGGTGCTCATCGAATTCTCTGAATCATGATTTTGTTAGATTACAATTGTTTCATCGCACTCTCATTGGAGTCGTGTCACAATGGTACATTGAGATACCTAGGGGGACATATGGGTCTTTTCATTAGTTGGTGCTATCCTTTCTCAACCACTTTCAACTTCCCATTCGTTATGATTCTGGCCTTGAACGTTTGTCAACTTTACGCTAGGGTACCGACACTCACATCTCGGACCATATCTAGGAATGGTGTAGGAGAAGGCGGTTGGTTAAGACTCTTATACCCACGACCTTTCTTTTAGAATGGTTCCTATAATCTTTGCATTCTCCTATTTCAAAGGACGTTGCTACTTCTGGGGTCTTCAGCGAGGAAGAAGCTATCTTTAGAGCCCAACAACTTGATTTGATATATGCTCAGTCTGGGATGTTATACCACCTTCTTCCAGACGAACCACGGGCAAATCATGATCCTAGATAATATCCCGGACCTCATGCTAAAGGCATTGTAGGGTCCGCCAATGTAAAGTCCACAGACTTGGCAATGAAGTCTACTGAAGGGTCAGCTTCGTCTAGATCCTCCAAACCCACCCAATCGACGGATGTACATTCTGTGTAATCGTCGAAGAACCCAAATGGTGACCAACAACCAGATGGGAATAAAAGGAAAGGTTGAAATAATCGTAAGCACGGGAAGAATAATAATAAACCCAAGGACAAATATAATAATGGGAAACAGAATGATAATGTTGGAGAGGGAAAGAAAGAGAAATGTAAGGTGAAGTTTCCTTGTAAACTTTGTACCGATGACCACCTTACACACTTATGCCCCAAACTTGTGGAGGCTGAGAGGCTTTTAAATCTACCACCCGATGTGCTGACGAACCCATTCCCCCACAATTAGCACTTAGCCTCGAGCTCTTCAAATGCCAGAAATGCGTCCGGTGGAAGTCAAAACCCACCGTCGCAAGATGGCGATCGTTTTTGCATCAATATGGTCAACGAAAAAATCAATATAGCCACCCTCTCTCGAGATTATAGATCTTGAAAAGATAGTACCAGCCTAGAATCTCCTCCTCCCCCCTGGAGACAAACTTATAGATCGAGAAAGAAGATCCACCACCTCGTATTCTGAAAGGAGTACTCAAGCGCTCTACCCACAACCCTAACGCTAGAGCCACCTAGAACTACTCTATTGTTGAGAATCTGGGCCAAACACCTTGTGCAATGTCAGATTTGGAGGTAATCCAGATGTGTCCATCACAGAGGAATGCCTTACTCTCTTCCTTAGGATCTCTAGAACCTAATGGCTCGAAAGTTATCAAGTTTGATGTGATGGACGTGAAGCCTCACTTACCCTACCATGTGGTTTTTCAAATCCACGTGGAGTATTCCAAGTATACTATCAAACGAACGGTCATTGATGAAGGTTCTTTCACTTGCGTGATGTCCTTGGTCTATTGGAAAGCTATTGGTTCTCCAACCCTTTCCAAGTCGTCGAACATGTTGACTGCATTTGACGGTCATTCCTTACGCCCTCATGGTATTCTTCCCGCCTTTCTAGTCCAGTTAGGTGGGAAGACAGTAGAGGTGGAAGTAGAGGTAGTTGATGCACCTCTCGATTATAAATTGTTACTAGGTCGCAATTGGACCTATGCTATGGTCACTATCGTATCATCTGTTTTCCACACACTTTATTTTCCTCATCAAGGGGAGATCGTGATGGTCGACCAGTTATCCTTTGTGTACTCTAGTCCTAATGCATCTGTTGGATCGTCGATCCCAGTGATCAACAATTCTCAGATGACAACGGAGAATATCGGTGTCGGAATGTATTCTTCCCTCATGGGTACTTTTGACTTCTCAGCACCGATTCACCATGTTTACGCCATGTCTAGTAGGCCTACTTTAGTAGGGAGGTCCATTCCTTTTCGCACTTCCTATATTAGTGATCCATGGACCCTACCTTCTCCAACTTTGTCGTGTGAACGTCAGTCGCATGATGGCATGGCTATGCCACTATCGGTAGTGGAGATTGCGTATCAAGATGTTCTTGACTCTTCCACCAATCCCGATCCTATTACCTCGCATACGGATGAGGAGGATCTCGTTCTTAGGCTTGTATGGGCCACCTCGTTATCTTGTTCACATGATTTCTTAGATGAGACTTTGCCTTCAGACGAAGCCATCCTTGAAGCCATGAATGTTTTCGAGATACCTTGGGATGATATGCATCATCGATCTTATTTCCTCCCAAGTCTTGAAAGAATCGAGCAAGATGATTTTCAGTCTACCCTAAGTGAGATAGTCAGTCACGCCATAGTTCCACTTGATACACATGGTATTTATGCCGAGGGAAATATGGTGAGTATTTCTTCTACTGTCTCAATCAATATCTCTCGTACCCTTGACAAGATTGAGAACATAAATATAGGTGTGGATTGTTTGCCAGAAGAGATTATGATCTACACCAACCTCTTCAAATAATTTTGAGATGTATTCGCTTGGTCATATAAAGAGATGCCATGGATCGACCCTCGTATTGTCGAACATGAGATTAGAACTTATCTGGATGCTAAACTTGTTTGACAACATCTTAGAGCTGTTAATCCTAGGAAGGCCCCCGCTATAAGGTAGAGGTAGAGAAGCTACATAATGTTGGTTTCATCTACCCGGTTCCCTTGACCGAATGTGTACCCAACCCCGTTCCTGTGAATAAAAAGCAAGGAACCATCCATGTGTGTATGGAATTTCATGACCTAAACAAGGCTTGTCCTAAAGATAACTTCCCCACGCCTTTCATTGATCAGATTCTCAATGAGTGTGCGGGAAGAGAAATATTTTCTTTTATGGATGAATTTTCAGGATATAACCAAATCCAAATCAAACGTAAGGACCAACACAAGACGACATTTATATGTCCTTAGGGTACTTTTTCATACCGAAAAATGACTTTCGTCCTGAAAAACGCCAAAGAAACCTTCCAACGTGCCATGAATTTCACTTTTCATGATATCAAACACATAGTCTAAGCTTACCTCCATGATATTGTTGCTCACTCTCACAAGAGAGTGGATCATGTTACACACCTTCGACTGGTTTTTGAAATATTTCATTACTATAGAATCTGGTTAAACCCTCACAAATGCATATTTTGCGTTAGGTCTGGCCATCTCTTAGGATTCTTAGTTTTCGATACTGGGATCATGGTAGATCCTCTTAAGGTTGAGGCAATACTTCAGTTGCCTCCCCCACGCACGATCAGACAACTTCAAGGTTTACAAGGGAAAGCTAGCTTTCTGCGTCGGTTTATAGTGAATTATGCCAATATCACTAAGGGTTTCATGCACCTATTGTAGAAAGACACTCCTTTTATCTGGGATGAGCGAGCCCAGGAGTCTTTTGACGATTTAAAGAAATCCTTAGTATCGACCCCTCTACTGAAATATCTTGATTATAGTAGAGATTACTTGTTGTATATTGTTGTGTCATTGTCGCGTCTGAAGAGATGATTGGTATGGTTCTAGTTTAGGAGGATGATGAGCTCCATGATCACGTCATCTACTATCTCAGTCAAAATTTAATCGGTCCTGAGCTTAATTACTCTCACGTTGAAAAGCTATCTTTGGCTGTCATTCATGCAGTCCAATGTTTATGACATTATATATTTCTTTGCAAGACTACTGTGGTTGCTGATGTAAATCCGTTTCAATACGTCCTCATTAGGTGTATCATAGGTGGGAAATATAATAAATGGATTATCATCTTACAATAATTTGATCTCAACTTTGCTTCGGCCAAGTCCAAGAAATCACTAGTTTTTGCAGAGTTAATATCTGATTTTCCATGATTAGATGAGGATGTTATCCATGTCGATTCATTTGCAGACGAACACATTTTCCTTGTCTCATCATCCAACCCATGGTATGGAGACATTGTTTTATATCTTCAAACCTTGAAGTTTTCTCAAAATGTCTCGCGAGATGATCGAAGACGTGTTAGATACCAAGCCAAAAAGTATACCATTGGCGATGACACTTTGTATTAACTCATGAGGAAGCCGTGTTAGTCCTAAATGATTGCCACAAAGGGGCTTGTGGTGGTCATCTATTCGGGCTTGCGACAACCCAAAAAATCCTGTGAGCCGGTTACTTCTGGCCCACCATCTTTAAAGATTTCATTGAAGTGATTAATAAGTGTCACCCCTACTAGGTGTTCACTCAAAAAAAGCACTTGCACCCAGCCCGTCTTCACCCAGTCATTACCATCGGTCCCTTCACCAAGTGGGGGGTATATTTCGTCGATTTCAACCCAACTTCGGCTGGGGGGCATCAACGCATTATCGTGGCTGTTGACTACTTTACCAAGTGGGATAAAGCCATGCCTACCATAAAATCCGATGGGAATACTGTAGTCTTCTTCATGTTCAACCAAATTATCACCTGGTTCAGTATCCCAAGTGAGTCTGTCACTGATCATGGCAGTCACTTTCATAATGAAATGATGGTAGAACTAGCATCTAAGATGGGGTGTAGACATGGTCACTGATCACCCCCAGGAAAATGGGCAAGTAGAGGCCGTCAACAAGTCTCTCAAGTCAGAGTAATTCCGATTGGCACATCATGCTATATCCCGCGCTTTGGGCATACCGAACCTTGGTCAAGACTGCCATCGGTTTTTCCTCTTTTCAGTTAGTGCATGGTGTGGAGTCGATACTTCCTATTGAATGCGAAATCCATTCTCTCAAGTTGGCAGTCGAGCTCCTACCTGACGCTTCATATTTAGAGCAATGCCTTCTGCACCTGGAGAGTCTTGACGAGCATCGTCGGGACACCTTTACGACTATCGAGGAAAAAAAGAAATGTGTTAAGGTTTAGTAAGACAAGTTTTTCTGTCCTCAGTTATATGCCAAGGGTGACTTGGGCCTCTTGTATGAACAAGCCAAAGAACCGCTAGGGGTAGGCAAGTTTAAACCCATGTGGCACAGTCCTTATATCGTGCGACGTGTTCTAGAAAAAAGAGCCTACGAGTTGGAAGATTATGAAGGGAATAAAATGGTCGAGCCCATAAATGGGCTCTACTTGAAAAGGTATTATGCTTGATCCCTAGGCTTGAGCTAAGCCCTTTGTATACTAATGTAAATTTAGTGTATATAAATATTTTTCCCCTTTTCTTTTCGTCTTTGGCTTGCTTATCAAGTTTTCCCTTTTTGTTGGCAGATGTCAACAGAGTCTTTGGTATACCTAGGATTCACAGATGAAGCCATTCATAATACATGAAAGTTAGATTCCGCCGCTTGGGTGATTTACTTTCCCAAGGGTCTGCTAGTGTCTTCGGGTGGCATATGCCTAGGGCCATCCACGAACAATGTGGTCGAATATAGAGTTGTCATAGAACTTTTGCACGATGTTATCTCACATGGTATTCACTCTCTAAAAGTTCGCCTGAATTCTTAGTTAGTAGTATGTCAGTTGAACGACCGTTACCATGTGCGTGATACTACGTTACTCCATCGATTCCTATGGGTGCATCTTTTAGAACGACAATTTGATTTTATTACATATTTTCACATTCCTAGAAGTTCTAATCATGTATCTGATGCCTATGCTAATTATGTTTTAGATTGGCATTTGTCACATCAATAAAGTAAGGAAAACCATTAATCAATGTACACATT
Organism: Picea mariana; assembly: GCA_032191745.1. Taxonomy (NCBI): domain Eukaryota; kingdom Viridiplantae; phylum Streptophyta; class Pinopsida; order Pinales; family Pinaceae; genus Picea; species Picea mariana. Next base: position 206,705 of record JASDQU010739030.1, read on the forward strand.
GTAAGATATGAGTAATGTCGAAGATTCATTTTTATATATTTCAAAAAAATATGGTTTTTATATTACAAAATTGGGGCTAAAACCCTCAAAATACATATACAACCGATATACATATCCCATGAAATCTACGCCTGTGGCGTCTGATGTGTATCCTGATAGAAAACCACGACGTTTGTGAGACGCCAGAAGAGTCGTACCCATGCTCTAGGTACACCAACAACCTGTCGTTGCATGGCTTTAGGTAGATCCTCTACCTGAACCATATGAATCCTCTATGTTAGACGAGACAGGTTGCCTTGCACGTTCTATAGGACTCTCTCCGCTTCTCCTCCCACTGTCTCATCTCCCTAGTGCCTCTGTCTATGTCATAGGAATCCCTCTGGTCGTTTCGGACCCACATATACAATCACACAAGTATCTAGTTAATATTCAAACACCATCCAAAAATATTTTTGTTTCCTTAAATATAAAAATTAAAAAAAATGAAATATGTAAAAACTTTTACCTATGGCACCGTAGGCGGCCCCTGGTGGAAGTGGCATATCTGGGTCCCCTCTGAAATCGATCCCCGCATAGGGATAGTCATCCAGAGCAATGATTTGTCTCGGCCACCAGAATAAAAAGTCATCATTGTAGGGTGTCGTCACCCTACCTCCCCCCTGTCATCTCATGACCTTGATCCACCGCGACATGGATGGATCACATGGTCCTCTAGGAAGGATCTCCACTCTGGGTCCCAGACCTGGAGACCCCTCGAAAAATAAGCTGCAAAGGATAGAGGCAAACCCAAAGTTTCTCTCACCCCCTTGCTTGCACTCTGTCAACTGACCTTTCATATTGGTGAGCAGTGAGGTACACCAATCATAGACAGTGGGCCTCGCACACTCAAATGCGTAAAACATAAGTGGTATCATTGCTTTATGCAGTGAGGTTGATCCTATGATCCTCGTAAGCATGAGCACAATGATCTTCAGGCTGAGATTACCTATAGCCCGGATGGGGATTTGAATTCCCACCATGGGAGTCCCTGCAACATAGTGGGCCTCGATGTAATCCTCTACCTTCATCCCAATCCCTGCCCCATGTGAATTGAGGTCCACAACCTCTCCTCGGCGTGAAAGTCCAGTCAAGAAGTAGATGTCATCTACTTCGATCCTTAATGGTTGTCCATCAAGGATAAAGCTCTTGCTATCAAGATCCCAATAGCCCACCAACATCTCCAACAACCTCACTTGGGCCCTCATTCCTTTGAGAGCCCAAAACTTGTATAAACCACATTTTTTTAGAGCCGCTTGAGCCACTGGATCTCGATCCACTACTGCATCTACCTCCTCATGCTCTCGTTCTCTCCATTCCAACAACATCCTGCAAAAAACAAATCATTTTTGAGTTAGAAACCCTTTTTTTGTTTCCTTTTGCGTACATATACACGACTTTATTTCTCACATTCACGGGTAGGTCTTGATATACACCTCTGATGGTTCAAACAGGGGTGTATATCTAGTCATATACGCGACCTATTCAGAGAAACCCGCGTTTACAGAAAACTCCAAATTGCGCCCTCAAAAACTAACAAAATAGAACCTAATTCAAAAATGTAAGCCATTGAATTTGAAGAGGATGGGATGAAGAGTTACCTAATCCAGACGGTTCATGATTCCGTTATCTATCGCTCCTGCAATCGTCGTTTGAATCTTGGAGGTATTTTAGTCCAAATTGCACTATTTGCGTAAAAATGAAAATGATACAATAATTTTTTATTTTATTACTATTTATAAGCTATTTTTACCCACTTGATATAGTTTTACGCTATTGTTTTACCTAAAGGACTAATTCAAGAATGGTTTTACGCTGGTTTTTGCAGTTTTGACTCAATTTTCCTGCGGATTTCAACGTCATAGTTGGTCGTTCGTCTCCTCGGGAAGGTATATTCATAACCTAGCATACATGATATGTACCTACTCCATCATGCATTTGTGCATTATCCTTCGACTACCACTTTTTATCCCTTAGGTACAAACCCATTTATTGTGACACATAACCCTCCATCTGCTATTAATAGCGTCGTTAATAAATGGTAGAGACTTACCAAACATGGGTACCCTAGTTAGAACCTCTTTGTCATTTGGTGCCCATGCCGCGTTTTTCCTTAGAACTGGGAGTCCATTATAATCCAATACATGACTTTATGATGAGCCTCATTTCTCATTCATGCACATGTGGCCTTATTACCCGCGGACTCCCAAAAAATGAGTCTCAGTTAAGCTCTTTTCCGACTCGTCAAAAAACGGAAAAGATTGCTGAGTGATTTGTCCTTTTCACACTCGTTAAAATTGGACTTGAAAGGTCATGAGTCTTAGTTAAGCTCTTTTCTGAATCGCTATAAAAAATAGAAAATATTGCCAAGTGAAATTTTCTTTTTCACACTCGTAAATTGGATTTGAAAGACGTCTATTTGGCACAAGTTTACCCCTTTTTCACACCAAGTAGACTAAAAGATATAAAAATGACATTTTTTGGCATTAATTTGTGATTGCATGTCATGCCCTCGCTTGCAGTATTGAACCTTTAGCCGGTTCTCGCTTTACGTTACAAACAGTTGCCTAAGCAATTTGCATCCTCAACCAAGTATAGCCTTGTTTATATCCTTCACAATTTGACACCCTATACCCTGGAGGGAACATCAACCCGAGTGTCCATCTCCCGTATGCATTTCCTTTCATTAAGCATAGGTACGTTCCACTGCTGGAACTAATTTTTCTTACTTGCGATACTCGTTCCCTCCTCTCTATCATAGCATTCATTTGTTATGAAAAAACAAAAAAGGACGAGTGGGAAGGGAGTACTATATTGTAATTGGCAGTGGTCATTTCGCCTTTGAATAGAGCACAAAGTTATTGAGTCCTTGTGTCATCATAATTTTGGGTTTTTCATTGCCTTAGGAAGCTAATCTCGCTACAAAGTTTTCTCTACCCATTGGTTACTCTTCTAGTCCCTATAGAGAACGTTATTGATGCCTCTTGCATCTAATTTTCACATCATTGAGTCTATGCTGCCAGAGTCCACCACATGTCTCATGCTCTTGTCCAAAGGAAGTCTATCAACCTGTGTCAGCCACTCCTCAGAAATCTTGACTTTGCATGTCGGCCATACCCTCAGTTTGTCTCATAATCACGTGATACTTTGGTCTTATCATGCACCCTGGCCCTACTTTCATCATTAGTAGGTCACCTTCAACCCAAAAATCGACATTTCATCATTGGTCGTTGACTGGGTGGTTTCCCTTGTGTTCGACGACAAGACATCTATTCACACTTTGGGATTCGTGCAGTGTATTGGATTCCATTAGCCTTATTAGTGGTTTCCTCGCCTTTGTCAGTAGTTTTTCATCATTGGATTCTATTCAGAGGGTCCTTTTCATGTACCACTTGCATTTGGCACACGCGAAAGATGCACAAGGTCGTTGGTTTGTGAACATGTTCTTCGTCTGATCTCTACCAAATCATGAAGCTCATGCTTTGTTCCTCGTGCTGACTGATGAGATATGCCTCAATGCTCTCTTTTCAATGCGTCTCTTTCCATCGACTTGAACTCATTTATTTTGTATATGGGACCTAGAGTTTTATGAGTACCTTGAGACTTGCAGTCATTAGTGGCAGGATCTCTCGCCATTGAGAGATGGGAATACATCAATGCCTCCTGATCAATGGATCTCTCAAGTGTTCGACACCGACTCCTTTATTCACATTTGTAGATATTTACTCGGTGCCTTAATACCTACTTTCATTATTGGTAGGCTATCTTGCGTTTGTTAATGGTATACCTCAATGACCGGTAATCAAACGATGCCTCATCGTGTTCGACCTAAACTCCTTTATTCACATGATGTAGACTTGCACCTATGGCGAATAGTGTAGAAGACTTGAAGACATGATTATGTGGCCACAACTTTCCTGAGTTGTTGCTTCCCTTTCATTGGACTAGTACCTATTTGACTTCAGTGATCATGGGAGATCATATTATGCTTCGTGGTATACCGATACCTTCAGATTGATTTTGAGACTGGTTTCACTGGGCCTTGTTCGTGACTATGACAACTTTTGGCATATAACCGCATTTATATTTGCCTATTCATGGCCATGAACACTTGTTTAGTATATTCTCCACATGGATCTGCATTGTATTCTTGGCAGCCATGTATGCAAAGTCAGTACATAATGTAATGAGAAATTGAGTTCATCCAAATGGTTCTCTACCACTCCACTTTTGGGTTATTTATAATGTATTTCGGCCATCGCAGATACTCCTTTGATCTCACACATTGGGGGGCATATGTTATAGCAAGATTTGCCTCACCATTGCTATCTTTCACAGAGGGTCTTTTTCCATTTCCCTATGTAGACTTATCATCCCTTTTTGATGAATCCAGAGCTAAAAATATACATTTTTCCATATATACGCTCCCTATCAGTTATACAAGATGCATATACGCTTGCTTCTCCACTACAACTCGCGTATATCGGGATTTGTGCTAGAAAATACAAAATGAAGTAGGGTTTCCATGTCATGACAGAATATCTCTGATCCTTGGCCTTCCATATACTGGAAACGTTCCGACTCACTCCTTCAGTTGCATTCTGAAGGCTATAAGAGCACAATTTTGAGCTATGGAGAAGAGGAGAAAGAATTCAACTTTGAGAGAAAAGTTACTCTAGAGAAATTACTTCATATTGAGTCTGCGTCCCTTTGTCCCTCAAGTATGAACACAGTGTTCAACCCCTAAGCTCTTTCCCTATTTCTGAGAGGACCTCATTGCCTCTTTCCTATGAGATTGCCTTTGGTGGAGGATTGAAGTGGTGGAGACCCAGTTGGAAAGAACTCCGTTTCTTGGTTTCGAACCGTGCCGACACAGAAGTCTGTAATGTTGTCACTTCTACTAATCAATTATTAATAGAAATACTCCTTTCCCGTCCTATTGGTATCTTGAAAATATATGATTATTATCCATGGGCGTGTTTGTAATGCTTATTAATGGATTATGTTATCTGATGTGCTAACCACTTTTATATTGTCACTATGTACTTGTTCATTGAGAACTTCTTGCAGGTATAAAGCTTTGGGTCAATGTGCTCAACGGTGGAACATCATCAAATGTTGGATTGAGGTAGGCCTCTTTCTTATATTTCACATTAGTCTATATAGAGTATGTTGGAATTGAGTCGATTTCTGCAGTCATACCTGTCTGTTGTGGTTTACCCTTGGCCATAGAGAGTTTTTCCCTTGTAACAGATATGCATGGATCCATTCCATGGCGCATGGCATGGCAATTGGATGGTTAACAATGCCATGCATTAAATCTCATTGTCATCGCTGGGATTGCTCATATTTCGTGGGACATCAGAGGTTTGTGTCACGGTAACGATGTTTGCGAGAGTGGAACCGTTAGCCGAACGAATCTCTGACATGATCGACGACAGAAGTCCGTACATGAAAAACGGTTGCTGGCAAAGGTTCAAAACATTTGGGTTTTATCTTACTTCGTAAGGCAATAGTTTCCTTCCCCGTACGGGAGGAGAGATTTCCATGGAGTATTCAATTTGAAAAATATTTATTTTTCACTCATTGAAAGTCATGGTAATGAATGATGAATTTTATATGCATATAGCGATGACATGGAGTATTCACGTTGAAAATTGTTTATTTTTCACTCATGAAAAGTCGTGATAATGAATGATTTATGAAGATAACGATCACTCTTGAAATACGTGGAAAGTGTTGTCACAAGGTATGATAACTTTTGTAAATTCATATGCATAGGGTATGAAAGAGAACCTTTTTTTATTATGCACATGAAGAATCCTTTTCTATTATGCACATGGGAGGATCGCCTTGGTAAACTAAAATGGGTGGAGGATGTTTTAATAACTTATTTGTTTAAAGGTAAAATGTTTTGAATATTAAATATTTTTTTTAAAACCTTTTAAATAATGTTTTAGGGTTTAATAAATTATTCTTCCATATTAAAAAGCTTGGTTTTATAGGTTGTAGTGTTTTGGCCCTTGGGAGGTGTGTGTAAATGGAAAAAGTTGGTTTTATAGGTTGTAGTGTTTTATGAGGTGTGTGTAAATGGAAAAAGTGCAGAGTTCCAAGTTTGAAATGGAGAAATTCAATGGCACCTCGAGAATATGTGGGATTTGCTCATACAACAAGGAAACAACAAGAGTGGTGATGGTTGAGTCACACTAAAAGAAAGAAAGAAAAAAATGTATTTACCTTGAAGTTGTAAAAATTATTGATTACATATAAATGAGCATAGATCTATAAGACTTGGATAGGCATGCATACCCCTGGTTTATCAGGTCACCTATAAAAATTCTAAACATAGATTTAGGTACATTGCAGATGTAGGGGGCATGTATGTTGGGTTAATCTTGACTCTTAACAACTTAAATTTGTTTTTTAGGTCAAATCACATGTTTTTATTTTTGAGGTCCATGTTTTTTGGATAGTGTGTGGTCTTGTGTCCTAGATTGCATGTAATAAATCCTATAAAAGGCTTGGTTAAATCCATTGTAAATGGAGCTGGAGGTAAGTGGTGAATCCTTACTTGGTCGGATTTGGTCAAGGGAATGTTTATGTAAAGGTGGAGCACTGAGACTCTAGTGTAAAGTCCCTGGAGGTGAGTGACAAATGTTCACTTGGGTTGGCTTGAACGGATTTGGTTAAGGTTTTTTCGAATGCAAAGTTCGAGGTGGAGAAGTGTGTGGGGTTAAAAAGATGGGTCTGTAGAAAGGTTGATGTGTTTAGATATTTGTAGTGAAATCAACATTAGCAGGTCAATCAAGTGATTGAGAAAATATGATGAAGGTAGGTTCATATCCATGGAACTTGGAAATTATTGCAAGGAAGCTAGGATCGAAAGGGCATGTACAATAATGCCAAGTTGCAACAATAGTTGTGGGCAGAAGTGGTTGTGTTATCTGGTAACTCGGTCACCATCGGTTGCAAAACACTAGAAGATTCTGGAATATGTATGAATAGGTAATCTCTTGATCACTCAAATGTGAAATTATTTGGTTGCACGATGCTTATGTTTTTATTAGCATCCTAATAAGATCCACATCAAACAGGTAGATTTTTGATATGGTGATGATGTTAAAGGATGTAGAATGTGGGATCCTATTTCCCACATAATCATCATGGACAAAGATGCAATGTTTGATGAATCTTCTTTTATAAAATCAAACATAGTAAAAGATCAAAGGTTCAAAGCATGACTGATAGAAAGAGGGTATTTGGAAGGCATTGATTTCCATGAAAATTTATCACCATTTGTTAAAAACTTGTTTCTATTCATGTTGTGTTAGCACTAGTTGTGTTATTTATTTTGAATTAGTACAACTAGATCTTAAAACTATTTTACACGAAGTTTTTTGGAAAATTGGATGTATATGGAACAACCAAAAGGTTAGTTCAGAATCACAACAAAAGATTTGTTTGCAAACTCAAACTGTTTGTGTCAAAAGAATGAAAAGAAAATAATAAATATTCGAGCAATAAATTAACAAACACTTTTTTTCACTTTTAACATGCTAAGAATTACCCACCTCACATTTGAGTACAGACCATCCATTTTCTACTGGCAGGTATGAGATGACATACATTCAGGTTCATGCACATTACATTGCAATTTGTTTTTCCTATCCACCCATCATCAATGGGACACCCAAAAATATATAATTACAATATGAAAAGATGAATTTATTGAAAATGAAAATTCAAACGAATACCTAAAGTGATGTGAGAGACAAGGGGCATCCATGCCACTAGTTATGCGAGAGACAGAGGCATTCATGCGAGTGACTTTGCTTCAGAACCTAAACAACTCACAGACTCTAGAAAAAAAAATATGTTCTATTTTTTAGCGATTGTAATTATTCAATGACTGAACAAGCAAAGAACATTCCATCCTTTCAGCAGTAAAACGTGCAGGCAGAGGACTTGATGAGAGCATTAAATAGAGAAGAAAACAATGGCAATAAGTGCATTCAGTATTATGTAGGTTTCAACCTATAATTAGTGGGATAGGGTGTTTGATAAAGACTGGAAAGATTGCATAAACTAAGATATTATTGTTTTTCCACTCGACCATATTGTTCAAGATATCAAATCCCCCAGGATAAATATTCAACAACAAAGCTTCCAAAACCTGGTTTAGTATACAGGGGAAGCCATTAACGGTTCAAGGTGTTAATTGAATAACATTGGAACAAATTTCATAGCAGAACGATCCAATGAAAAGTAACATTACCTGCAAAGCGAAACGTCTAAGATTATCTGTCCAATTGTTATTTCATACATATTAAGTGTGTAGAGTTAGTTTTTAATAGTTTTGGTTAATTTACACTAAAAAATATTTATAAAGTAGGGAAAGTTTATTCATAAAAAGTGGTTGAGGTAAGGAGATCAGTGTTTCCACTTTTCCAAACTAATGGTGTCGATTGTATATATTAACCACTTTTATAAAGTGGTTGTTGCTAGTTGACTGTCAACATGTCTTGGGGGCGACCATTTATATAATAATAAATAATTAATGTATTAATTAATTATTAAATTAATGTAATATATAATAAAAATGCAAAAATGTTATGTCTAAATTAAAGTATCAATTTACATTAAATATAAAAATATATACATTAATAATACATTAAATACATTAATAATAAAAACATTAATAATACATTAAATACAATAATATATGCATTAAATACATTAATAAATACATTACTAAAATATTAATACATTAAAAAAACATATTGATACACTAATAAATAATACATTACTAAAGTAGTAATACATTAATCTATAACATAACATATTAAAGTATAAATATATTAAAGTATAAATTGATTGATTGATGCATTAATAATATAATGTGTTAATTAATTTATACATTAATGCATTATAAATGAACACATTACTAAATTATTAATACACTAATAAAGTAATACATTAATAATATATTAAATATATCAATAAATACATTAAATCCATTAAAGAATACATTATTAAAGTTTAATACATTAATAAAGTATTAATATATTAATAAAGTAATACATTAATCTTAATGTATTATTAAGATGTTATTAAAATATCAATGCATTAATAATAATACATTAATAATGTATAATACTAATCTATACTAATGCATTAATAAGAATACATTAATATATAAAGTAACATATTAAATTTTTAATACATTAAAGTATAAATTGATTGATTTATACATTAATAATGTAATGTATTAATTAATTTATACATTAATACATTATAAATGAACACATTGCTAAAGTATAAACACATTAATACTAATAAAATAATACATTAACAATATATTAAATACATCAACAAATACATTAAATCCATTAAAGAATATATTATTAAATTTTAATACATTAATAATTTAGTGTATTAGTTAATTGCTACATTAATACATTATTAATGTATTAATAACACATTGACTTTAATGTATTTAGTAAAATATTAATACATTAACAATACATTATTGCAATCTAATGTATAAATTAAAGTATTAATAAAGTAATAATGTATTGTATTAGTTAATTACTAAATAATATCAATACACTAAAAAAGTAATACATTAATAATATATCATTAAAGTAATAATACATTATTAAACACATGGTTGACTATGATCTTGTTGGTTATGGTCATGACTATGGACCAAATTAATAAAATAATTTATAATGTAATGTATTAAAATAATTAATAATACATTTTTAATAAATACATTACTAAAACATTAATACACTAATAAAGTATCAATACATTAATGTATAATGTAACATATTAAATTATTAATACATTAATAACACATTATTAAAGTACTACTACATTAATAAATACATTATTAAAGTAGTAATACCTTAATAAATACATTATTAAAGTAGTAATATATTAATAATACATTATTAAAGTATTGATACATTCATGCATTAATTGAGAGTGACCATGGCTTCTTATGGTTGACCATGCCCATGGTTAACTTTGGTAGACCTTGGTTGAGTTTGGGAATGAAAGGTTGACTATGGTTGATCGTGGTTGTCCCTCACCATGGTTGGTTGTGGTTGACCATGACCATGGTTAACTATGGTTGATCGTGGTTGTCCCTCACCATGGTTGGTTGTGGTTGACCATGACCATGGTTAACTATGGCTGATTGAGGTTTATTATGGTTGATCATGGCCATGGTTGAGCTTCCTTGACCATGTTGATATCATTATGTTGGGTCAAGCTGATTATGTTTAACCATAGTTTTATATGGCACTACTGCATTGCAATGTTGATCATAGTTTGTTCGTCACATTGCGACATCAAGTTTTGTTTGTCACATTGTGACATAATATTTTGTTCATCACATCACATCGTAAGGTTTTGTTCATCAAATTACGATGAAGGATATTTATTTGTCACATTATTGTGTTGGAAACGGTTTCTCATAGTCTCATAATGGGTTATGTTCATCACTTTGTGACGTCGGGAAATGTTCATCTCATCGCAATCTTGGTCTATATTTCTCACATTGCCACATTGGGTTTTGTACATAACATTGCAAAAATGGGTTGTGTTCGTTCCATTGCGACGTTTGGAAATTTCTGCCGCAATGCAATGTTAGGATATGTGTGTCACATTGTAATGTGAGGACATGCACGTCACATTGCAATGACATGGATATGTTTTACACATTACGACGTCTATTTATATTTGTCATATTATGATGAGAGGGCTATGTTCATCAGATTGTGGTGTTTGTATATGTTTGTCACTTTGCGACGACATGGCTATGTTTGTCACATTGTGACGTCAATTTAAGTTCATCACATTGTGATGACATGGCTATGTTCATCACATTGCGACATTTGTATATGTTAATCACTTTGCCATGGAAATTCTATGTTTGTCACATTGTGACGTCAATTTAAGTTCGACACATTGCAATGACAGGCTATGTTCATTAGATTGGGACATTTTTAAATGTTCGTCACTTTGCGAAGTTACAATGTTTGCAACCACAAGGCTATGTTCAACACATTCTGAAAATAGTGCTATGTTCATCACATTGCGAAGTATATTTATATTCATCACATTAAGACATATGTTTATATTCATCACATTGTGATGATAGGGCTATGTTCATCACATTGCAACGCTGCTATGTTTAGTAGATTGCAACATTACTATGTTCGACACATTCAGATGTTTGGAAGTGTTTGTCACATTGCAACATCGGGATATGTGTGTCACATTACAACATGAGGGAATGTTCATCACATTGCGACGATAGGGTGATGTATGACACATTGTGATGTCTCTTTATGTTTGACACATTACGACATGAATATCCATATTGTGACAACATGGCTATTATCGTCACATTGTGATGCTACTATGTTCAATGGATTGCAACATTACTATGTTTGTAAGATTGTAATGTTATTATGTTTGTCATTGCACGATATTACTTTGTTCGAGAAATTGCAACATTACTATTTTTGTCACATTGTAACGTCCAGTTTTGTTCGTCATATTACAACGACATGGCTATGTTCATCACATTAGGATATATGTATATGTTCATCCCATTGTGACATTACTATGTTTTCCACGATGGGGCTATGTTCATCACATTATGATGTTTGTGTATGTTCGTCACATTGTGACCATAAGACTATGTTCATCACAATGCAACATTACTATGTTTAGTAGATTGTAACGTTATTATGTTCAACACATTCTGATGTTTGGAAGTGTTTGTGATATGTCAAGATTTGTACGTCACATTGCAATGCGAGGAAATGTTTGTCACATTGCGACGACATGGAAATGGGTGACACAGTGTGGCATCTGTTTATGTTCAAAAAATTGCAACGTTACTATCCATATTGTGGCAACATGGCTATTATCATCAAATTGTGACGTTACTATGTTCAACATATTGCAACGTTACTATGTTCGTTAGATTGCAACGTTAAACTATGCTTGTCACTATGCAATGTTAATATGTTCAAGACATTGCAACATTACTATATTCGTCCCATTGTAACATCTTGTTTTGTTCGTCAGATTGCAATGTCAGGCATGTTTGTTGCATGACAAGGTTGGTTTGTGTTCGACACATTAAGAAAATGAAGTTTTGGTGAAGTTGTTTTTTTTTTTCAAATCTAACTAAGTGTTTCCTTTGTGAAAAAGATACAAACATTGAACTGATGCGATATACTATATAGAAGGAAAGTATTGTTAAGTATTATTGCATAAAATTTGTATTTGTTAAATGAATTAATAAATACATTATGCATGTATAAATACATTAAAAGGTTAATAAAGTATTAAGACACTAATAAAGTAATACATTAATAATACATTAATTCATTAAAACATTAATAAAGTATTAAGACACTAATAAAGTAATACATCAATAAATGAGTAATACATTGAACTTAAGTAATGTATTTCATAATACATTATTTTTGTAATGTATACATTAAAGTATTATTATAGTAATAAAATAATACATTATTAAAATAGTAATACATTAATAAAGTATTAATACATTAATACAGAATTATTATATAAATATAATGGTAATGAACGAAACCCTAACTAATAATACATTATTTTTTATCCTCAGAAAAAAAATGTAATTTTATTCATCCAAAGAGAACCAAATTACATTTTGTAGGTGCCAAAAGCACGACCCAATCTTGGGTATAAAGATCCCAGAGGGACAAGAAATAACTGATTGGAAAGCCAAAAAGAGAATATAAAAACAGGCGCTGATGGACCACACTAGTTTGGTCTGAAACATCGAAAATAAAAAAACCTATGCGATGAATCTGAAAGAACTCTTTGATCAACCCCTAATAGGCCGGAAAACACGATACAAGAGAGTCCATCATAGAATAAAACCCCAAATAATGAAATCCAAACAAACCTTGGTAGCCAAATGGACCAGGTAACAACAACGTCGATGAAGACCCCAACCAATAGAAGTAAGACCAAGAATTGTACACCCACTCTATGGACCTCAAAGTGACTAAACCACACCACACGCCCAAGGATAGGAACTCAAAGTTCTAGCACAACCCTCGTTAGATAAAAATATACATTGAAAACCACCAAAAGGAGCCAAATATGAGCATACATCAAACCCTAAACAAACCAAAGAACCCTGAGACAGGAACCACAAATAAGGAGTGAAATAAAGCAAATATTTGAGAAAAAAAATACCAAGAAGCACCCTTGCAGAAGCACCCATAAGAAATAATGCAACTCTAAACCAAAAAACAAATCCTCTCCCAAATAAAAACCCAATGGAAGAACGCCCAAGCAAACACAGGTTGCAATCACCAAAGCCCATCCAAAGGAAGGATAAATCCGTGCAGAGGGCTCAAACTAATCCAATCAAGAGAACCAAGGATACAAAACTGCAACACTAGGAGATACTGCAATTAAACGATAGGTCGTTGCCACCATCCATAGATAAGTCCAATCCATGCATGAAGATCAAAGAACGAGAAGAGAGGAGACGTCCCCGTAGGAAGACACATGAAAGGAAGACTTTGAATCAGGAAAAAATCGTCGAGGGGAAGATAGCTTCAGGCTGAAGGAGACCGCTGAGAGATCTGCGTGTGGGCAACTGAATAGAAAAATAAAACTAGAGTTTTGTAGCCAGAAAAACCCTAGCTGCAAACCCATCCCCATCACACAAGTTAAATCCAATTGAACAAAACCATTATGATAAAAATCATTAATACATTATTACATAAATGTAATAATACATTATTAATATATTAAGTAGTAATACATTATTCTTATTATGAAACATTGATACACTATTTACTAAACATAATTAATACATTAATAAATTATAAAAAATATTATTAATTAATAGTAATAATTAATACAATTATTATTCTAAATTAATAGATTAATAAATCGATATTAAATATTAGTAATGATAAATATGTTTATATATATATAATCAAAATTAAAATATTTATCATAAATTAATAAAAAAATATAAACATTCAAATCGAAAATATATATATATATACTAATTCACTTACCATCCTACATGGTTGCATGAAATATTAACTATCAATTTATATTTTTTCTTACCCTAAATTTATCGCAATTACTTTTTCTTTTCCTAAATTAATAGCACCTTGCCCTCTCCCTGCATCTCCTTTCAAATGCATGCACCTGAGGATTAGTCATTGGAATTATGAATTATTATTGGCTACAAATACCCTAAAGCATTTTTCCTTATGAATTATTATTGACTACAAACACCGTAAAGCATTTTGATGAAATCGCAAGAAACAACAATTTGATTAACTATTCTAATATGAAAAACATTATTAGAGGCCTGGTCCTAGTATCTTGAAATAAATTGTTTATTTTCTATTACTTCATACAAAAGTGTTACAATGCCTTCAAATATTTTTGAAAAATATACAAAATGTTATAGTGCATTCAAATTATTTGAGAACATTTTTAATTGAAAAAACTAGTATAACAATATGATATTAAATTTGAAACAAAAGGGTGGTTGTACGAATTCATATAAAATGAAAACATATTAGTTTTTAATGATGAGATTCAATAAAGAATACTTAAAGAGAATACCAAGTTGTTATTAAACTTCCTCTTCCTCGATGTAAAATGTAAAAATAATTTATGTTCTAAAACAATAAAACAATAATTCTCAATGTTAAAAGCAAAAATAATTTCTAACTATGTTCATCGATTGCTTTTGCCAAATTTTGATTTACTCTCATTTCGGAATGCCAAAACTCTAATTCATTAACATGATGTCCCTCATCCATGTCTAACCTATCTGAGGAATGCATTAGACCTAAATCAAGATTTTGTCATGAAAATGGTAGGAAAATATTATAAATTACAGTTTGCAATATGAATGAATATGAAAACATTTGCTAAATTACACTTTCACTATAAATTTCACGATAAATTACAATTTCATGATAAATTAAAGCAGAAATAGTTGTTTCTTTGAGAATGTTGTCATTCTTCATATTAAGCCCTTGAACATACAAGAAATCATAGACATGGAAAGGAGTGGTGATGGTTCCCTTCTGATCAAATCCATATTCCTCCTCGGTTTCTTTGAGAAGATTTTGGGGATGAGTATGGTGGATTTGACCCTGTGGTCACACCTATGGGATCCTAGTGATTTGGCTTAGAACTAATGGGTCTTCTATAAAAACCAATGGCTACGCCGTTGTGACTACAACCAACTGCCAAAATAGTGAAAACCCTAACCATAAAGCCACGACAATGACAACCGCTAACCCTAAAACAAAACAACTAAAAAAAAGTTGCAAACATAGTGACAAATCTCAATGAAATAGAATTGGCCTCCCAAAAAATTATACCCAAGCACATAACAAACCTTTGGCTTGTGTAGAATTATTTGTGAGCACAGACCGCAAATCTATATCACAAACCTTCTTGAAAACTCCTCCACAACTAAATTTGTGCGTGGAAACATCTATATAATTCCATCCCCGAATGGAATTAATCAGCCAAGTGAATATTGGCCACCGAATGGAATTGATATATGGTGTTTGGGGTCATAAGTATGCATACAAAGTCAAATATATGATCATAAATAATTTAAATAATTTCTTTCATTATACAGATCATTATACAATAAAATGAATCGTAAGGTGTGAAGAGTCATGAGTAGATGAAGTGAAAGTGGGACATGACATTAGATATCTGCTAAGGCAAGCCCGACTGTACCCACTAAAAAACTTAAATGAAAAACATAAATGCAGTAAAAAGAAACAAATCACAGTAAACATGGGTAATCATAGTAATCATCTAAACATGGAAATCACATGGATAGACATGTAATTTCTTCTGCATGTGCATAATGGCATTGAATTCCACATTTTGAAACACCAACAAAAATCCTTGATAAATGAAATTTTTCACAGTTAATGGAAACGGTTAATTGAAACTCGACACAAATCCTTCATAATTGAAACATCGAGGAGTATCTTGAAACTTCTCATCCACGCAGCCACAGACACCCACACACTCCTTGATAATTGAAACGTCGTGGCCACAGACACCCACACACTCCTTTATAATTGAAACGTCGGGGATCCTGAAACTTCTTATCCATGTGGTCACATGCACCCACCCACTCCTTGATAATTGAAACGTCTGGGATCCTGAAACTTCTTATCCACGTGGCCACATGCACCCACCCACTAACAATAATTTTATTGTTTAAGTATAAGGGGCTTTCGCAGTGCAAGATATTAGATATTATTTTTGGGATTAACTGCGTACTGTAAGTCATTAATCTATGACCCATATTTATGAGTATTAGTCTCAACTGACCAATAATTCTCATGATTTGAATAGTCCACTTAGCACTCATTGCATCGGGTGATGCTCACAGGGGTGAAGA
>JASDQU010739031.1:56973-70081 GCA_032191745.1 Picea mariana
GAGAATCCTTCAGGTTGCTCCATATATACTTCTTCCTCTAGATCTCCATTAAGAAATGCTGACTTAACATCCATCTGATAAACTTTGAAGTTCTTATGACATGAATAAGCAAGAAATATCCTGATAGCTTCCAATCTTGCCACTGGTGCAAAAGTTTCATCATAGTCCTGACCTTGCACTTGTGCATATCCCTTACAGACCAATCTGGATTTATTTCTAACAACTTGTCCTTTTTCATTCATTTTATTCTTGAACACCCATTTGGAACCTATTACATTCTTATCTTTAGGTCTAGGAACCAGCTCCCAAGTATTGTTCTTCTCAATCTGATCAAACTCTTCATTCATTGCTCTAATCCAATTATCTTTCTGGCTAGCTTCCTCAAAATTTTTAGGTTCAGTCATAGATAAAAATGCAACATGAGATTGTTCTGAGTCTTTAATCAATTTCCTTCTTGTCTGAACTCCTTCATTTATATCCCCAATTATTTGATTTTCAGGATGATTCTTTCTAATAATTTTGAGAGGTGGTTTTGCTTCTTTCTGCTTATTTGTGTCAGTTTGAATATTCAAATCTTCATCTGATCCAAACTCTTCTCTTTCTGATCCTTGGAACTATTCATCTTCATCTTCAACTGTATCTTCTGTTCTTGGTTCAGCACTGCTTACATTTCTGACTGGGATTTCTTCATCAACTTTTATATCTATACAATCAACTAGTTTGTGCAGTCTCTTATTGTAGCATCTGTACCCTTTACTATTTGTAGCATAACCCAAGAAGATACCTTCATCAGCCCTGTCATCATATTTGCCAATATTTTCATCATTGTTCTTGATATAACATGTACTCCCGAAAACTTTAAAATGCTTGATTGAAGCAGGTCTTCCAAACCAAAGTTCATAAGGGGTCTTGTCACTGTGTGGTCTGAGATGAGCTTTGTTAAGAATATGAACAGTTGTATGAATTGCTTCCACCCAATATGTCTAAGGTATGTTCCTTTCATTCATCATTGATCTTGCCATTTGTTGTACTGACCTATTCTGCCTCTCAACAACTCCATTTTGCCGTGGAGTCCTTGGAATGTGTACTCTCTTTTGATCCCATGTTTATCACAGAACTCTTTGAAGTTCCCAGAACCAAACTCTCCTCCTCTATCAGACCTTACTGCCTTTAATCTTTTTCCTGTTTGATTCTCAGTCAGAGCCTTAAATACTTTGAATTTTTCAAATGCTTCAGATTTTTCTTTAAAAAAGGCAACCCAAGTTAGTCTAGAATAGTCATCAATAATCAACATAAAGTAATTTTCTTTTCCTGTTCCTTCTTTTCTTGATGGTCCACATAGATCCGTATGTACTAACTGGAGAGGTTTTTCTGTTGAAGGAAAGGTTTTAGATTTGAACTGAGTGCGAGTAAGCTTTCCTTTCTGACAGGATTTACAAACAGAGTCATATGGATTTGATATCTTCGGAAGGTCTTTTACTACCCCATTGTTTCTGAGTTTGATTATGTGATCAAAATTTAGATGACCAAGGCTTCTATGCCACAACCAACTTTCATCATATTTGCTTAAGTTGCATTCTTCTTCTTCTTCTTTTAAAACATAGACATTGTTTTCTGTTCTTATACCTTTTGCAACTAGCTGACCTGAATCCACAGTTTTTATTTTACAGTCTTTAGAGGTAAAAACAACTTCACATCCTCAGTCACAGACTTGACTGACACTAAGTAGATTATGTTTCAAATCTTCTACAAGCAACACATCTTGATCTTTTCTCTTTCCGTTACACAAATTTACAATTCCTTTACCTTTTATCTTTCCAGGTGCATCATTTCCAAAAGTTGCATTCCCTGATTTACTATCACTTAGAGTTAGAAACTTACTTCTGTCTCCAGTCATGTGTTTGGAGCATCCACTGTCAATATACCAGGGATTTTTTTCTTTTGGGCCGATAGCACTAGTCCACACTTATCATCTACTTTATTCTTTCAGACTTTGACATTTTCAGAAGTGGAGATCAAATCTGAATTGTATTTCCTTAAGGGACAGTCTATAGCTTTATGACCATAATTATGACAGTTGTAACATTATGGTTCATTGAATAATAGATCATAATGATTGTTATGCTCATATCTGTTGTTGTGTTTCACCTGTGTCCTTCTCCCAGTCATCACATGATTTATACTCTGTGATTGTTTGTTGCTTGGTTGTCTCAATCTTTGTTGTGGAAGATAATTATTCATTATATATCTTGATTGTTCATATCTAAATCTTAAAGAGCAGTTTCTAGCTTTGTAACCAAAATTATAACAGAGAAAACAGTAACCATAGAAAAAATCTTTGTACCTTGAAAAAATATGTCTTCTTTGAGGAGGTCGACTTCTGTCACGCCAATAATCTTTCTGGTCTATAAATTTAGTTTTGGGGCTTTTTCTTTCATTTCTTCTTGGTGGCTGATTTTCCTTCTTTGTTTCTGCAGAGTGATTGTTGCCAATGTTTGAGGATTTGACAAACTTGATAGATTCTGTATTACTTGGATGATCACTACTTGACCCTTCTTCATATCCCAATCCAGCTTTCAACTTTGAATTTCTTTGCTGATTTAGAATGGAGGTTAATTCTTCTAAGGCTTTAATACTTGGTAGATTTTGATGATACAGTCCCTTAAATTTCTCCATTTCTTTTCTAGTTTTTACTATCTCTTCTTCTAAGGCTTCACACCTGACTTTCTTCTCTGATAATCGTTGTTTTAGTATGTCTTCTATTTTCTTTGCCTCTTCTAATTCCACCTTCAGCAGAGCAAAGTCCTCATCAGGTTTTTTGTTGTCTTTCTCGAACTGTGTCAACAATTGTTTTTGTTTTCTGTTCTTGGTTCCGAGTCTATCGATTTCTTCCAATGCACTGATCAGTTCTCCTTCCAAATCAACCACAGCTTCTTCATCATTCTCATCACTGCCTGTGCTTTTATTATCATAATCCTCCTTGGCCATAAGCATGAAGTCATTTGCCTTATCTTCATAGGATGAGTCACTATCGGTGTCTTCTAAGGAATTGTCGTTATTTGCAACCAAACTTTTCTTCTTATTATATTTCTTGTGTTTGTACTTCTTTTCATCATCAGAGTTCTGGTCCTTTTTCTGATGGGGACACTTAGAAGCAAAATGACCTATCTTACCACAATTAAAGCATTTGAAGGGCAACTTCCCTTGATATTTTCCTGATCCTTTCTTTAACCTTCTCACAAATTTTGCTTCAATATCATCTAATTCTGAATCAGTATTCTTGTCTACTTTAAAAGATGCTTCTCTAGTACTAGATTTGTCTTTGTTAATTCTCATTTCATATGCAGTTAGAGTTCCTAGAAGTTGATCAATGGACAGAGTTTTAAGATCATTTAATTCTTCTATTGCAGAGACTTTTGGATTAAATTTATCAGGCAGAGATCTTAAAATCTTCTGAACTAGGAGTGAATCATCAAACTCCTCACCAAGACCCTTCATGGCATTTACAAGTTCTTCAACTCTTAAAAAATACTTGCTAATTGTTTCATCTTCATTTATCTTTAGTTGTTCAAATTTCAATCTGTATCTTTGGAGTTTGACATCTTTTACTTTCTCATTTCCTTCATAACTGTTAATAATTTTATCCCACATTGCTTTGGCAGTATCAAGATGTATCACCTTTACAAACTCAGCTTCAGCAAGTCCATTCAAGATAGCATTCATCCCCTTAGCATTAAAACTAAACTCTAACTTATCATCCTTGGAGTCTAGCACAACAGGTTTTGTATATCCATTCTCTACTACATCCCAAACATCAACACCCAAGGCCATTAAGTATGTTCTCATTCTAATCTTCCAGAAGGCAAAATTTGTTCCATCAAATAGAGGGGGCTTAGAGGCTGAAGTCCCTTCATGACTTGTCATGTTTAAGCTTACAGATCTACCTTTGAATAAAAGGAACCCGCTCTGATACCAATTATTGAAATTACTAATACAACTGAGAGGGTGGGGGGGTGAATCAGTTGTCTTTGAGCTTAAACAATATTAACTCTATTAAAATATTCTTAATCTTTCTTCAAGTGATCATCAACATTATACAACATATGAACAGTAAAAGTAAAAAGCATCAGTCACACATAAGGTATACACAGAGACATATTTTCACGAGGAAACCCATAAAGGGAGAAAACCTCTTCTTCTTCGAAATGATAGGTAGTCTTTTAGGTTCTGTACATCATCTCTGATTGAGCATCAACTCAATGTGAGGCTGCTACCTCTGTTTTACAAGCTGCAACTTGTTTGAGAGCACCAACTCTCTGGTTTCTCTAGCACCCACTAGAAGGAAGTACCAACTCCTTGAATATTCCAGCACCAACCGGATGGAAGCACCAACTTCCTGAATGTTCCAGCACCAACTGGATGAAAGCACCAACTTCCTGAATGTTCTAGCACCAACTGGATGAAAGCACCAACTTCCAATTACACAGGCTCCAACCTTTATAACAGAGAACACTTGTTCTCCCTTGCACCACCCTGCCACCCTGGTTTCTCTGGCTGCAACTAGATGGAAGCTACAACTTCCTGTGTTCAAGATTCCACTTGAACCTTTGAGGACAACAGTCCTCCCAAGCACCTCCCAACCTTCCTAAAATATGAATGGCTAAATAAACAGTCAACTTTACAGATAAATTAGTTCTTACCAATCTTTCTTTGTTCTGTAAATCTGGTCTTCTACACACTGTTTTGTTGCTCTTCTCTTCCTCTGTCTATTCAGCAGGTATGCTCTGCATCAACTCGTTCTCTCATTCTTCTCTGCTTTTTCTCTTTCTGTCATTCTGCTCTGCTTCTGCTCTTTCTGTCATTCTGCTCTGCTTTTACTCTTTCTGTCGTTCTGCTCTGCGTTTCATCTCACTCTGCGCATTTTCTAGGTCTCATGCTACGCATCCTCTCATTTTCCCTTTCTTACTGTTTCGTTCATTTTCCATCCGGAACAACCAACCATACACAGTCTGTCTCATTTTCTTTTATACACAACTACACGACGGTTCAACTTCCCAACTCCTTAGGCAAAAGAAGGACAACTATCCGAGCAACTGAAACGCCAACTGAAACACTAACTGATTTGCAATCATGAGTCTGTTTCACTAACATATTCGTAACTGAGGGGTTAACTTTGAGAGAGAACAATGACCTTCCGATCATATTCCAATTTATCTGCACCATTGGATAAAATTTATTAATCTTGACTTTAAATCGGGTTTCGACATTTCGACATTCCTGATGTTCAATGTTCTTGTCTCTTACAAATCCCAATCCACAAAATTCCGTAAAGAAGTCGAATCAACGATCCAGATCATATCTTGATCTGACGGTTCAGATTACATCGTGATTTCACATATCGCGATATCGGGATTCCTCATGTCAATAATATTTGACATGTCCAACTCTCGATCCTCGAAACTCCGACAAGGTGTACGTCTGCTGATGTCACATGTGTTAAATAACTGCCACGTGTCACCCTGATTCGTGACTTACATGTGCTTGGCATGTTGAATCAGTCTGACACTTGTCATTACCTGGTTGTGCCACGTGTTCCTAGCTGACGTGAGTCGGATTGACGGTTCAGATGTGATCTTGATTTGACAGCTCAGATTACGTCGGGATTTTGCATATCGAGAAA
The DNA here is from genome assembly GCA_032191745.1 of Picea mariana. NCBI lineage: Eukaryota > Viridiplantae > Streptophyta > Pinopsida > Pinales > Pinaceae > Picea > Picea mariana. Next base: position 62,654 of record JASDQU010739031.1, read on the forward strand.
TCGGGATTCCTATTGCATTGTTTCTTTGACATTTCCAACACGGGATCCTTGAAACTCCGACGGGGAGTCAGATCAATGATCCACATAACCCCCTGAGATGGACGGTCCTCCTGCTTTCGGGATTTTGTGAGTCCCTTTTCTCCTTTTTATACTTTAAAAGGCGTGCAGGTTCTCCTTGATCCAACGATGGTCGGATCCCGCGCTTGGATCGAACCCCTGAGATCTATCCTCCTCTTCAGCGCGCTCTTCTTGACTATATTCAGATCTGACGGCCCTCATTCTATCGGGAATTTTGGATGGGATCCAACAATCAGTAGTTCTTCTCAAACTTTACGAGTTTTCGATCACTCGATCACTGTTGCATTGTCTTCGATCATTCGTCATTCCTGAACTTATCTTCTGTTTGCCTGTCGATTACAAATTTCCTGTACTTGCCATCTTCACTGTTGTACTTGCCATCAATGACAAGCATTCGTTGTCTGTTAAATATTTGCCATTCGTTGTCTGTTAAGAATTTGCCAACAGTAAGAGCAAAAGAGGCACACTTTATTTTGATTATGACAACAATACTTATGGGATGAAAATCCTTAAAGCCTATGTAGATCTTAATCCTTAACTTTCTTGTTTTCCCAATGTACTTTGCATTTCAATTCCATAAACTTAAATGGCTAAGGATTACTTTACACCATAGTTATGTAATACAAAAAAGGTTGGTAAGTTTAGTCGGGAGGTTTAAAAAGTCTGTGATTTTGACAAAATTAAACAGTTCAAAAAAGTTCTAGGTTTTTAAAAATGTTGGGAAAATAACCAAAAACATATCTCCTTACTAAAAGAAATAGTAAAWGCATAGTAGGTTTGGATTCTTCATCCAAAGTTATCTGTTTAATAGTATATGTACAAGTTTGTTTGTTATCTGCTATGTTATGCAGGGATTAGTTTTCTCTATGTTTATTAGCAAAGCCAATGGGAAACTATGTTCTTGATTGTCTTGACCATTTGCATAAAAAAATATTTCGTTTTTCAAATGCTACTTTATGTTTCAAACTAAATCATATACATTTATGTTTTTCTTCCTTCGTTAACAAATATAAACAAAAAATATTGAGTTATGCTTAAGCTTGCTATTGTGTCATTGCAACATCCACCTACCATTCACGATATTCTTTGATTCCTTGGCAAGGAAAAATAAATCTCCTTAGTTTTAGAATTCCTACAAATTTCAATATTCTACTTCTCCTTTTGCAGGTCTACAACCACTTGCTTTTTTGCAATTCTATGCATAGCTATCTCTAGTTTGTTTCCATGGACATTGTGGTTGCATTTCCTCTTGCACCTTTTCCCATATGGAAACAACAAATGTTCTCTCTCTAAATGAATACATTACCATAAGAATGGCATACAAGAAATAGATGTCATGCTTTCTAGATCAAACTTCTTCAAGTTTCAAGACTTTGTTTACAATTCGAGTGATTGCTTCTTTGATGCATTTATTGTTCTCTTCCATTTTTATTCACATTGGTTCAACTATGAGAAGGCATTGTGGGATATTTTTTGGAAATGTTTAGACAACAAATACCCAAATGTGCTCCACTCAGAAAGCATTGAATTAAACATTGATTTTTGAGAGAATTGCATGGTATTTACTATGGTCAAACATATATCTTGAAAGAATGTCATTGTTATAATGTTTCTAGCCACATGAAGGTCCATATGGATTGTAGGGTGATGTCTTCAACATTAAATGGTTGGAAAAATGGATTCCTATTCCAATCTATACTTGGTCATTGAAAAAAAAGAACGAATACTTGCATTTAAATCCACAAATCTCTAGTTATCAATCCAACATACTTTTCCATGATCAAAATCCTCCCCTTGGTCATTATGAACGAATCATGTCACAAGTATCATATTTTATCATGCAACCAACAATTCCTTTAAGCTATCTTAGTAGTCATCAACTCAGGTCATCAAATGTGGAAACAATTTTATCAATTTGTCCATGAAGCATTATCTAGAGAACAACTTCTAAGATGTTTAGTCCAACGTTATGATTTCCATGATTCTTTATTTCAATCAATATGCTTCCTAGTAGGTGGGCATGATATGGTGTGATTGAGAAAGTGTGCTTTGCAAACATTTTGCAATGCATACTTTGGCCAAAGAACATTTTCCAATGAATGCTTGCAAGAACACTCCTTGTAGCTTAGTTTTCAAAAATAACATGGTACTCTTGCTTGGAAAACATAAATCATCAATATGTCCATCCCTTCCAATGAAGGAAATATAGGAGGCGGCCATTTTTCTTTCCAATGGCTTTGTAACATGTTGAGAGTCAATATGCAAATATGGTCTATTCAGAGCCAAAGTTTCACACACATATTCCATTGTATCTATGGACAATCAAAAGTTCTCTACTTAATGCAAGATGTTTCTTGTTGGACCTTGTCCACTATGAACCATTGCTTTGACAAGATGACTTCAAACCACCTATTTCACATGATGGTGTACAACACATTCTAGAAAGAAGAAGAACAAAACATATAGATTAACTATTAGAATGAAGAAAAGGGATTCACACGACTATTTAAAAACACAAATTATTGAAAGTGATTCCTTGAAATGACAAATGAAAAATGAACATTTCAAACTAGAAGTTGTATATGAAGCAATGAGAAAAAAGTAAATTTTCCCTTGGCATCGAGAAAAGAAACTCACTCCTTACTCTAAAACTACAAATTAGGAAAAATGGATCAAAGAAACACCAAGCAAACAAGGAACAAACAAGAACAAGTATTGTAATATAGCAATACTTGTCCATTATTCATGACACCCCTATTTATGGATGTGTCATTCATGAGCACATTGACAACCATGCTATCATTGACAACAATTTTTTTTAAGACAAAGATATCTATTGCCAAAGATCAAATTTGTAGCCAATGTGCAAAAGCTTTGTCAAATGAAACTCTATTACTTTATAGTGCCCCTAACAACATTAGAAGAACAAAACAATTCCCATTGTAAGGGTTTGACTTCCCAGGAAGAGAGACTTGTTTCCATATGTACTACTTTTGCACAAATTTGACAACTTGGCTACAAGAGATCTCAAATTGGTTTGACATGAACAATCATAAATGTGTTTGGTGATGTGAGCCATGTTGAATATACATTTCCCCAATATTCCAATGATTCCACGATAGTTATTGTACCGCTAAAAATAAAATTAGAATAGAAAAATACATACTTGTAAGGGAATGTCATATCGTATCGATTGCTATGATTCTTGCACTTTATGAATAGTGCAAAACAAAATTATGTAGACACAAATGCATTGTCATTGGCCAACACTGGGAGATTATTTTCCAAAACAATGCTAAAATTGAAGCTAATATTGTAGTTTCTCGTGAACTCATCGATGTTTGCGTAGTGGACAATGACAAACTCCCAATAACTGAAACTCTTGTATGTGCTTTAATCCATTGCCAATTGATAGATGAATAAGAGGATAAAGTCACAGAAATTGCAACTTTGATGGATTTAGGCCACTTGGCATCTTTCAAGATCACTTTTATGAGGAAATGACTTTTCCAACATTATTCTTTGGATCTAGTCAACCTGATGACGTTGTTCAACACTTCTCATGTCAGAAAATAGTCCACTAGGAACTCTTACACAAAGATGATGATTTTTCTACCCATGTCACCAACATATTCTTCAAAGAAATCCTAATCACTATACCACAAGTTTCCAGTTGTGCATGGGTCTGTATATGTAAAAATGAATTGAAAGGAAAGATACTTTGCGCCAAAGATGCTAAAGACAAACACAATTTGAAAAAATTATTGCAATCCCCCATTGAATATTTATTTCTAAAAAGCATAGGTATTTCACCTGACTATGTAAAGAACAAGAAATAAAACATATTTGCAATGATAAGACGATTAGGCCCTCCAACTTTATTTTTTACATTCACAAGTGTCGATCTCCTTGGCAACTTTATGCAATGCATGACAAGCACTACAATTGAAACACGTGTTCAAACCTAGTGAAAGAATCCATGAATTGAATATTGATTATGTTATTGGAAAACATCCAATAACTTGCAACCACTATTATAGACACAAATTCAATGCCTTTATAAAATTAATTGAGAAAAATGACCAATTTTTTGGAGAGGTAATTGATTACTTCTTTGTTACAAAATTCCAAGGTAGGGATAATTAACACGAGCATGGTCTCTAGTGGATTCTTAATGCACCATATAAGGGCACACTTCAAATCATGAAATTGAGAATTTCATTAATTCATTAATACAGACTTGTCCTGAGATTCAACATTATTTTTTGAAGATTTGAAAAACTTAAAACCCATCATCACACACGAACTTGTAAAAAACACAAGCACTCAACTTGTAGATTTAACTTCCCATTGCCTCCAATCAATAGAACTATGATTATGTGGCCTATAGACTATGACCAAGAAGAAATTAAGATGAAGGAAATGAACCTTTTTCTACTATTGCAAGAAAAATATTATGAGAAAAATGTGTCCTTTGGTGCATTTTTACAAGATATTGTAATGCCTAGGGATTAATATCTTGCCTTGCTTTTTGCCTCAATTTCTTGCCCTGTCATTTTTTATTGAAAAGGAATCCATCAAAGATTCAAATAAATCCTTTTTCAAAAAGTGTGCCCCAACTATAGCTTTCAAACACATATGCACAGTTCATCCTTCATTCCTATGCCACAACATCATATTATAGTTCATACGTGGAAAATTTTGATTGTACGTTAATAGATAGCTTTCAAAAATACGTGAGAAAAGTGCACAAATAAAAGATGATGCTATTCAAGTCATACACAAGCTAGGGAATGCATTATTGCAACAACAATAAATGTCTAGTTGACAAGTAATTCACATTGTCCATTCATTTCCATTGCATTGTAGCTCATAAAAAATGGTGTTTATCAACACATCACCACAATTTAGAAGAACATGTATTCTAAAGAGACCTCATTTACTCGCACAAGACCCTAATGATTATGAGGACATTATGTGTTCATCTATTGTTGATAAGTACGTTGTGAGACATACAACATTTGATAACATTTTTCTAGTATAATATGTTGCATGCTACACATGGGAGTCTAAGAGAGTCAAAAGATGAAAAAAAAAACACATTATCAAATATGTTATGTATAATCAACATATTGATCATGAGAATTTCTACAAGGGAAAATTAATGTTATTTGTTCCTTATCAAGACACAAAGGAAACCTTGAAAGGAAGCCACTAAACATGATATGAGGCTTTCTTGACGCATAGACTAGATGTAAAAAAATTTGAGGGCTTGTTAATTTCTAAAACTAAACCTGGATGGGGTAATATTCATTGTGTTGCTTCTACTATTGAAAACAAGCCCTCTTCCATATTCAACATCAAATTTGGCGTTGAACAAAGTGATGCAAGTTATGGACCTAAAAAATTTGACATTCAAGTTGATCTTCATTATACTAAAAGTATTCTACCACTTGAACCAAAAGCACAAATAAGGTTCCAAGTAAGCAATCAACCATGGTTCTGTGGTACAAATGACTACTTCAACTTGAGAAAAAATCTTAATTAAGAACAACAATTGATAACAAAAGTCATTTTGATGAAAAAAATGCTTTCCAAACATATCCATTTCTCTTCTATTATCTACATGCATGCGCCTTTAAAGGCTCTGTTTAATTTGATGTTGCCAATTGAGTTTGAATTACATTATTTCCGTTGACATATATTATTGCACTAGTATTATTTGTCAAATATCATGATATCAACGATAGAAGGAAGTTGATATTCCTCTTGATTTAAAGAAATATGATTTCCTTTCATCTACATCTCATCCCGTTGCTATAATGCATAACCAATCATATTCTCCAAAAGGTTTCAAATGCGTCAATGTTGGGAAAATCTTCACTTTTTTTTCCCAGAGTAATTGATTCTAATATGAGAGAGAGGAAGGTGCTTTTGCTTGTTTCATGTGTCTTCAAACATCAATTTTTTGAATTTGATAATTTGATTAATACGCTCTAAACTCTTATCAAAATTTGTGTTTTCTATTCCAAATTGTTAAATTACATTACACAAATTTAAAAGTTTGGCTCTTAGCTTTGAACACTAATGCTAAACATAAACTATGGAAATGGATCAATATGATAAATCTCCTTATGTTGAAACAACCTAAACAATTATAAGTATCGTAGCATCCTCTCGCTGCTAGCTTTTCTAGAGGATTTTGTTTAGTTCGTAGATGTTTTGTATTTTGACCTGTATTAGAAAGGAACGACAACTCCTTTGACACATTTGCAACATTGTGAAGAATAAACAATTAATAGGACCTATCCTTTCAACACTCTCTCAAATTCCAAATTTAAAGAATATGTAAGCTCAAATTCCAAACTTAAAGAATATGTAAGTTGGGAGTACTAGTTTGAATTCGATTCTCTTTTCAATTCTTTACTTGTTCGAGACTTTCGTAGAATGTGTCATACTTTTAGTACCTTGAGGGATTTTACCTAAAGGATTCTTGACAGTAGCTCAAATGTCTTTGACATTTAAATGCTTTGAACTTTGTCATGCAATGATATGCAAAACATCAACTTAACATCAACCATTTTACAAATGGGTTTTTACAAGTGGCTACTCTATAAGTATAAGTATAAAAAATCTAGAGCTAAATTGTGTTTTTTTTCTGTTTTATAAAAAATCTAGAGCTAAATTGTGTTTTTTTTCTGTTTTTCATCTCACATATATGTATGTATGAAATATTTATAGAAGTAAATTGTGTTATTTTCTATATATATATGAAAATTTCTAAAACTACACTGCGTTCCTCTCTATTTTTCATCATGGATTATATATATATATATATATATATATATATCCCAAATAAGCTACATAAATATTTGCGTTCACAGATTTGATTTTCTTGACTATTTTTATTTATTAAATATAAGAGAAGAAATTTAGGAGAAATTCGTGAGGCTAAACTTAAAAATAAATGGTTACTTTAAAAAAGTAGAGTGAGAATATGTTTGTTAGTGCACATAGTGAAGCAATGATTTATCCATCTTATACAGTACATACTAAAACAATAAAGCCTATTCTTGGAAAGCACTATCATAAGTCAAAGTAGTTTGGTCCTCGTTTATTGCCCTTGTTGAACCCTCAAATGAAGAGGACTGGAATTATATTATGTCGAGTATGCTCTACATGAAAAAGTCTAGAAAATGAAATACTATGTTTTGTAATGTAAATATTTGGAAAAAAAGATTGTACTTTGGATTTAATATTATTTTGGGATAATATGTTTTGTAATGTAAGTATTTGGAAAAAAGAGTAACTCAAAATGTTTGTTAGTTTTCTACTTAGTAACCAAAAAGG
>JASDQU010739031.1:91203-109016 GCA_032191745.1 Picea mariana
TGAAATTGAATCTGATGTAAATTCAACCTTTTTACCTTTCTGAGTGATTTGATAAACTAAGAGCAGATTCATAGAAAGCTTTGAAACATGTAGAACATTCTCAAAACTGCCATTGTGGAGTTCCACTCTCCCTTTTCTTGCTATTGCTACTGGAGTATCATCCCCCATGAGAATAGGGGGTCTTGAGCATGGACTCAAAGAAGAGAAAACTTCCTCTTTCGCTGCCATATGATGGGATGCACCAGAATCTATAATCCATGAATTAGATGAGGAATTAATTGCAACCAGAGCATGATGATTACCTTTCTTAGGAGCATGATCTTCTTCCTTTTGCTTCTTGACTCCCTTTAGAATGAAGTTTCCAAGGTTGTTCTGCTGAAGTGTCTGTGCCATAAGATCGATATGTTTCTTCATATATGTGGATTGTTCATGATTCGCTTTATTGCAGTAAGTGCACTGCTTTCCCTTCTTCTTCTTCTTGGAATCTGAAGAGTCTTTGGAACCTGAAGAATCATTAAAGGGTTTGGAATATCCCTCCTTCCCATTCTGTTTGGATGACCCTTTGTCATCATGCATGGTGAGTGCATGTGTTTTGGGATTTTTCATGAGGCCCATATGTATGAATTTTGTCTGCTCTTGTGTAGGAGAATCAATAAACTGAGCCAACGTAGGCATTTTCCAATTTTCTCCAAAAAGACATCTGCCATAATGGAAATTGGAGACATATACAATGTATTCTGGTCCTAGCTTGGCCAATATTGTTAGAATAAGTTGTTTCTCTTGTGTAGATTTATCAATACCACATTCACCCAAGCTCAATAACAAAGATTTAAATTTAGTAAAAAAATCTTGTATATTATCAAAACTTTTAGGGTCTAAGGTATTCAACTATACCTCAAGCATATGACCTCGCATCTCATCCTGCTTTCCAAACAGTCCTTCCAAGGTGGTCCAGATCTCGTTTGGAGTCTTACATGCAGCAACATGAAACCATAAATCAGTGGAGATTAACTCAAGAAGTAGTGTTGTGGCCTCATCCTTACGGTTCACCCATCTCATCTTCTCAATCGCCGATGTAGGTTCTATTTCTATCGCCATCGTCAAATTATATAGTCCTTTTCTTTTGAGTTGGAATGTTGCCTTGGGTTTCCAATCAAAATAATTGTATGGTGTGAGGATTACCACCAAATTTGACTATATAATAGTTGTCATATCCATCTCTCCCACTATTTCTAAGAACCCCTAAACATTTACTCTCAATCTGCAAGTGAAAAATTAAGAAATCACGACAGAAATGACACTTTAAGTGAAAATTCGTATCAGTTTCAACAGACGATCTTGCAACTTACTTTATGAGCAAACGGTGAGGAATCTCGCCAAACAGTTGAAAACCCACTTCCAAAATGGATTGATTTACTTATCATGCAAGTCGTTTCCTCAAAAACTTAATATTTTTGGGAGCAATTAATGTAGAAATGGATGGACACAGATTCGTATCAGTTTCAGGAGGCTATCTTGCGGCCTACTTTCTAAGAAAACAGTAAAGAATCTCGCCAAATGGTTGAAAACCCACTTCCAAAATGGGTCGATTTATTTTCAATGTAGCCCGTTTCCTAAAAAATGTAATATTTTGGGAGGAATAACTGTTGAAAGGTACGACCATGGATTTAACTCATCGAAACCCCAATTTTCCTTATTCTTTGGCTTGCTCCAAGCAACATAACTCTGATACCATGTCATTGTTTCATGGAAACCTGCACAGGAGATCTAGCTAAAGCAAGTACAAACAAAGCTTATCAAGAAAGGAAGAGGGATTCAATATGGAAGAATGAGAAAATATATCCACACTACTCCAATGAGCTAATGATTGATACACAGATCATGATCAATATGATACAATTAATGAGTGGAACACACTCATATATAGGGAAAAACATTCCATAATTAAGAAAAACAATCAAGCAGTTAGCTTTCCTTAGGAATGCATGCATGCATAATAGTGATGGTAAAAATAGAAAGTCTAAAATAGAACTAGTCAGTTAACTCCCACTGAACTAGTGTGTCGAAAATAGAAATTTCTTCAACAATGGAAGGATTGAAAAATTTCCTAATAGAGAGGCCACCTGAAAGTGAAAATGTATCCCATGAAATTCATGATGAGGACACAAGAAAGATGAATCAAGACTCGAGAAACTCCAACTTTGGGTTGAAGACCAACCACTTTCCTAAGATTGATATGAGGAAGTTTGATGGCAAGGAACCAATCACATGGATACTTCAAATGGAGTTGTTCTTTGATCTACATGATGTGTCACACACACAAAAGGTACAAATTACTTCTTTATATTTAGAACTCAATCAATTTGTGTGGTATCGATGGCTTTGTTCTCGCAAATCACTTGTCACTTGGACAATTTTCACAAAAGAAATGATAGCACACTATGAGGATACAAGGAGCAATACCTTCTTTAGCCAATTGATAAATCTCAAGCAAAAGGGTTCAGTTGTGGAGCACATTAAGAACTTCCAAAGATTGAATATAAAGGTAGTGAATGTTCCAGATGAGCACCTGATTGATGTATTCATAGGAACTTTAAAGGATAACATTCAACATGAGGTTCGCCTTTGGGAACCCAAATCATTGAAGAATGCATTCAGGGTGGAGAGAAATGTTGAAAGTAAAAATATGGCTATGGCTACTAGAAGGACCACTACTAACATCTATCGAGAGAATAATGTTCCTTCTTCTAAAACACCTCAACAATTGGAGGAAAGACAAGAAAAATGTTTATGTTTTAATTGTGACAACAAGTACAGTAAGGGACATAAGTGTGGTGAGAAGAAATTATTCTACATAGGTTGTGAAGAGGAAGAAGAACAAGAACAAGAACCATCTCAAGATGAAAATGTAGAAGAGATTTATTCTGAAGAGTTGACTCCCACGATATCATGTAATGCATTGGCTATAATTAGCACTCCTCAAACCCTCAAGATCGAAGGATATATCAAAAATAAAAATGTAGTAGTCCTAATTGATTCTGGTAGTACTCATAATTTCATTCACTATAAATTAGCCAAAGCTCTCAATTTCTTTATATATCCAATGACAGAGTTTCAAGTAATGATTGCAAATGGAGGAACTATCAATTGCTTAGGAAAATGTCATAATATCAATCTTACTATGTGGGAATATGTAATGAATAGTCCAATGATTTCTATACCCATGGGTGGTGTTGATGTCGTACTAGGAATCCAATGGTTACAATCATTGGGAACAATGGCTTTTAATTTTCAAGAAATTTTCATGAAATTTTATTGGAAGGAAAGGAAATTGAGATAAGGGTTATCACAGGGAAACCCGGTAAGGTGATAAGCTCCAATGGCATGACAAAAGTATTGAAAAATGGGCATGCGGGTGTAATTGTACAAGTATGCTCACTAGATGTTCAAACATATAAGCCAGATATTCCCCTAGATCTCCAAGGGATCATTGATAAGCATTCCAAAGTATTTGAAGATATTCCCAGAGGTCTTCCACCCACTCGAAATCATGATCATGTTATTTGCCTAATTCCTGGGAGTGTTTCTCCTAACATCAGGCCTTATAGATACCCTTATGCCCAGAAGAGTGAAATTGAGTGTATGGTTGAAGAAATGTTAGAGGCTGGAATTATTAGACCTAGCCAAAGTTGTTACTTTGCATCGATGGTAATGGTACTCAAGAAAGAGGGCCCATTGCGTATGTGTCTAGATTATAGAGAGCTCAACAAGATCACTATTAGAGATAAGTTTCCCATTCTCATCATTGATGAATTGTTAGATGAACTACATGGAGAAATCTACTTCACAAAGTTGGATCTTTGTTTAGGGTATCATCATATTAGAATGAAGGAAGCAGATATCCCAAAAACAACATTATGAACTAATGAAGTCCATTATGAATTTTTTGTCATGCCTTTTGGCCTTACGAATGCAACTTCCACATTCCAAGGGTGTATGAATTCAATTTCTAAGCCCTTCCTTCGAAAATTTGTGTTAGTATTTTTTGATGATATACTAATCTATAGAAAGTCTTGGGAAGATCATGGTCGACATGTTGACAAGGTGCTACAACTACTAAAGGAGAAAAAACTATATGCCAAACTATCCAAATGTTTCTTTGGGGTGATTTTTGAGTTTTCAACTTTTTTGATTGGGAGATTTTGTTAAACAATTCACACCTATAGTTTGTGGATCTTGTGTTTTGGGTTTATTGTGAAGTGTGGTTGCACAATTGGTTTGCAATGATATATATGAACTTAAATAACAATAGAACACATAGAAACAACAATACAATAGCCACAAAACTCATATATGTATTTTATTTAAATATTAACCTAGCCTTAGTACAAGAGATGGACAGATCTGGAATAGAGATGATGCAATACTATATGTGGTTGAAGAAATATTCAAGATACAATAAGAATAGTCAGTGATGGCTCTCCAAAACTCCAACAACTACATGCAAGGATCAAGAAGATCAATTTATTTCCCTTCTATAACTTGAGTGGTTGATCTGGTTGAGTTGCACTCCTCTTTGGATGGAAACCCTCTAGGAAAATAGGCCTTGCTTTTTCTAGCCTCCAAACGCATGGAAAAAGATGTCAATATGTAGATCTAGTGATGCCAAACACATATGATTATATCCCTCAGTTGTAGCAAAGGATTTGACCCTCCAACTCACTATATCACCAAGAACCAATGCGCCCTCCTTTAGAAATTCGCCCAGGTATAATAATAAATAAATATGAAGGGAAAATCTCTCCAAAACTGATGAGAAATGGTGCCTAGGTGATGGAAAACACCTCAGAGGTGAATTCTCCTTCAAATCCAAGATCCTCAAGCCCTAATAAACTCTTCTTCCCTAGACAATGCGCCCAGTTCTGGAGAAATACCCTTGTTGTTGCACCCTTGTCTCCAAAAACCCTTGTTGAAGTGGAATAGAACTGAAACTCAACCGATAGAATGACAAGGGTGGAATCTTTCACCACCTTGGCCGAGCTTGGATCAGGAACAAGAGACTATTTCACTCCCTTGCTAATCTCTAGGGTTTAGTAAGACAAAACCCTCAAACGCCCAAGCTCTCTATCTCACAGATGCAAATGTTAAAATTACCAAAAAAGTCCCAAGTGAGGCGCCCTCCTTTTTCCTTTATACCTCCATAATCTATTTTCCACTTAAATTATTTAATTGGCCTTTAAGGTTTATTTCCTTATTTTCCTTAGCTTAGCCAATTAATCTTTGTTTCCTTTTCTAGCAAGGTCACTTTAATAATTTCACTTTAATACTTTAGTGACATACTTTGGCTCACTTATTCCTCTTTTTTGTGAGACTATAGCCTAGGGGGAAGAACTTGGCTACTTAGTCCTCCCGTTCATGTCAATTAGAAGGGGATCTTACAGTTTACAACCCTACATGAAGATTCAAATGCAATTACTCACAAGGAAAACATTTTATATTCCAAGATAACAAAAGATATGCAAAGAAAAGATAAAATACTTATCTTGTCTACAAGATTATTCAAGCAATTGGCTAAGTGTGAGAAATTTTCCAACCAACCATAGGAAGTACTCTCTGGATGTTACTCCCTAACCAAGCTATGAAACCACCAAGGAAAAGGATAACAATATCAAGGATTTCAGGTCACTCATTCCATCCTAGATGCTTTCGAGGCTAACCAAGAAACTCATTGTAAAATTCTGCTACTAATCTTCATGTCATCCTAGCTATGGCACTCCCTCCATTGCTCCATATAACAAAAGAATATATCCCATTATTTATGAAACAATGCCTTGAGAATCCTCTTCTTCTCAATCCTCTTCAATTTGTGTAGTAGGAGCCCAAGTTATTGTCTACAATAGAGTCTCCTCTCTATAACTTTGGTTTTTCCCTTTCTTTCTACCACCCTCAATAAAACTCTACACATCAATTTTCATGACTAGTCTTCACTCCTCCATAAAGTGCATAACTCCAAGAAGATCTGTCTCCAAATCGACTAGCTTCCCATCTACATGGTTCATTGGGGGGTCAAAGAATCATATTAAGACTTTTCATGGATGCATGAAAGTAAAAGTTGGTTAGACTTCCTAAAGAAAATTGATTCTTTTCACTCCTCCCCTTCCATTCCCACTCTCATGTATTTATTTAAAATGAAAGTTAGCCTTTTAATTAACCATGAGCATCATTAAAAGAAAGGGAATTGGAATATGGCACATGCTAAATAAGAAAAGGGAAATATTAAGAGACATGGACCTAGTTAAGATTATAGTTATTCCCTTTTGACCCCCTCACCTTTTCCCCTCTACTTGACTCATAGCCCCTTATGTACTCTTTATCAGTAATCTTTGGACCTCTATATATTATGTTTCAACGTGCATGATTACAAAGCTTAAGCCTACCACTACAAGCCTACCACATGGTCCTTGTAAATACATTTACATGTATGCCTAGCCATTCACTAGTCGGGCCTTGGCCTTGAGCTCCACACTAGGAATTCATATTATCATACTTATATATTTTGCATATGGGATCATTTACACAACTTGATCATGGAAAATTTTCGGGGCTAAATTTCTCCCATGGACTAATTTTCCATGCTTTTTCCCAAAAAAGATTCACCAATTTCCATTTTTTTCTAAAAACGATTCACCCAAATTTTATAGAATATTTTTTTTTACCTTAGAAATAACCTAAATTTTATAGAAAGTATATAAAATCCTTAGAAATTTGAATATTTTTACAAAAATATTGCCAAACATTTTATAGTTTACATATTAAGGACTAGTAAGATTCGCCAAGGTTTCTACATTTTGAGATAAATTTCTATCTTTAAAATTATCTGTGAACTTGATTCTCATGATTACAAGACTTATATATACATGACACATAATTGGGTCCAATATAATCTAGAGGTCAAAACTGGGGATATTACACATCATCCCCAATTTTAGGATGCTTTTCCCTCTACCCCTCCTCCCTTCTTCCCTTTGCCCCCTCTCCCTTGAGAAATATATCACTAGAAATTATTACATGAAGGGTTCTTGATGGAACATCAAAATAATTATAACCACTTAATTGTAGTGATCATAGTGAGGTAAATCTACAACCCAAGTCATTGACTTGTCATGTATATAATACTAGCAAATTAAACCAACAAAAAAATGAGATCTATAAAAATAAAGATATTAAAAAATGAAACCATCCAATTATAAATCAAAATTTAACATGAGTTATGGTAATTAGTCTCCTTTAACCTTAACCAAATTGCCCAAAACTATGGAACCATCGAATTTTTACCAAACTCAATAAAATTTCCCCATTCAAAGGGAGGAATACAACCATAAAAAAAATTGTAATGAGATTTCCCCTTGTGCTTAAAGTTTTCCTATTTAGGTACAACATGATATGTTTTTTCTTTATGATTTTCATAAATGGCTTCGTTAAAACTATGTAATTTACTTGTTTAAACAGATTGGCTTGTCAAACTCACTAATACAAGTATTAAAAATAAATAAATTTTGAGTTTTTTTTAGAATGTGGCAAACCTATCATAACTTAATTGTCAATAGGCAGTGAGAACAATCATCATTGGTTGTTGTTGACTCATCATTGTTATTTAAGCAAAACCATACCACCTAAAATGACCACTTAGTGGTTTGTAAGGGGCATACTTCCACTCTTTCCATTAACCTATTTCTTTACACCCAAGGAAGACAAGCTTTTAACAAATCAAAAACAATTTTAAATCTTACTCTATAACCAATTCTAAACACTAACCTATCCACCCTATCATTTCAAATTTTAATTTATTTTTCCATTAAAAATTTCACATTTCATAATTACATAAATCCAATTTCATAATTACATAAATACAATTTGCTTAATCTATCACTACAAAAATCTTTGATTTCTGAGAAGTGAATAATTGTTGTCAATATTCAATGTTTGATACAATACATTAATCACGTGCTAAAAAATAATGCAACTTGAGTTGCCATCGATGGAGATGGATATCATCCTTTTTTTCTTTTTCATAAATAGTAACCTCTTGTTATTATTGAAGGCCATGGATTCAGTGCATGCCATGCCAACTATCTTCCACATCCACTCTCTTATTATTCAAATCAGTGGTTGGACCCCACCCTTATGTTGAATTTGGTGACAACAAATTCCTCCAATGATATATTTTTGATCCTACTATTCAAAGTTGGTTGTAACTAATAAGACCAAGTTAGAATATGGATGAGATTGCATTTAATAATCAGTTTCCTGTGTATATGTATACAAATTTATGTAAGCCCATAGAGACAAATGAGAAATAGGGAGGATGTGAGAGGATATGAGAGAGCTTGCAAGTCTGTTGTAATCTCCACAATCTGAATAATAAGACAACCGATACCTATGCTTGGTGGATGTAGCCCAACGTTTGGGTGAACCACGTGAAATCTCTGTGTTTCTTATCTGTGTGATTGTTGATTATCATATGTGAATTGTGTTTTCCACATTTGCAATTCTAACAATTGGTATCAGAGCTTGGGAGAGCATTTTAGCTATGGAAGAAAAGCGTTGTTGCGCACAAACTGAGCAGGGTGAGGGAGCTCCGTTGGTTTACATCAGCATGTTGAGCACTGATTTTTTGCATCAGCGTTGGTGTTCTTATTGGAGGGGAGCGCTAATTAGTAGTACAATTAAGAAATTTGCAAATTTCTAAAACAACATCGATCTATTTGTTTGTGGAGAGCGTCGATCTCCTTTGAAGAAACACTCGCATGGTTTTTTGAAAAAAAATTAAGGTATGGAGTTTTTAACAATATTTGGAATTAAAGTATTGTTTGCATAAAACAAAAGGGTGGAGAATGTTTTAAAAGGTTTTTTATGGAGTAAAAAGTATGAACTAAAAAGTAAAGGTGAATTTTATTTTTTATTTTTTAAGAGGTGAGGTTAGTAAAAAGGATTTTTTATTAAACCTTTTGGAGTTTATACCATTATTCCTCCACATTTTAAAGGGATTGGTCATTATAAGTAGTGGTATTGAAATTTTTTCCTCTGCTAATGGCGAAAACTCGGAGTGCTAAATTCGAAATCGAGAAGTTCAATGGCAAGAACAATTTCGAGATCTGGAAGGTTAAGATGCACGATCTACTTGTGCAACAAGGCATGGTGAAGGCGCTTTTGGGAAAATCAAAGCAACCCGCGACCATAACAGATGAAGACTGGGATGAAATCGATGTGAGAGTACTAAGTGCCATACACCTGTGTTTGGTCGATCATATTCTGTTCAACATTGTCTTGGAGAAGACAACAGTCGGTTTATTGATGAAGTTGGAAAGCTTGTATATGAAGAAATCCTTGACGAACGAGATCTTCCAGAAAAGGAAATTATACAATTTGTGCATGAAGGAAGGTATGAAAATAGCTGATCATTTAAATACTTTTAATACTCTCTTAGTTCAGTTGACTAGCATGGGAGTGAAATTTGAATCTGAAGATAAGAAAATTACATTATTGTGTTCTTTGCCCGAGTCATGGAATCACTTTGTTACCTCTATTAGTTTCATCACAATAGAAAGTATTGAGTTTGATGTTATTGTTGGAGCACTACTATTTGAGGAAACAAGGAAGAAATCTAATTCAAAAACCTCTACATATGAGGCGATGGTGGTCAGAGGTAGACCTAAAGAAAGAGGACATGTTTAGAGGGATTTCTCTCGATAAAAGTCGAAGGGAAAGAAGAGAGAGCTTAAGTGTTGGTTTTGTGGAAAATCCGGATACCTGAAGAAGGATTGTTGGAAGAGACAACAAGCCTCCAAAGAAGACCCTCCAAAAAGAGACGAAGGAAGCGAATGCAACTGAAACAGGTTTAGCAAAAGGTTCAGGTATGACTAATGAATTTTTATCAATTAGTATTGGTTCACGTCATGATCAACAATGGTTATTAGATTCTAGTGCTTCAAATCACATGTGTCTTCATAGACACTGGTTTGTTACTTATCAGTCTATAGATGATGGAATAGTTTACATGAGAAATGATATCTCGTGTAAAGTTGTGGGAATTGGTAGCATTCAAATTAAGATGTTTGATGGAACTGTTAAAATACTAACTGATGTGAGACATGTACCTGAGCTTAGGAAGAACCTAATTTCTTTGGGAGTCTTAGACACTGAAGGATATAAGAGTATTGTTCAAGGTGGAGTTATGAAAGTCTACAAAGGAATCCTACTAGGTTGGTAACATGTTTCTGTTAGAAGGAAGAACTGGGTTAGATCATGTGACAACGGTATCTAAGAACGACAGTGATTCTGTTCTACTGTGGAATCAATGGTTGGGCCATATGAGTGAACAAGGAATGAAGGTATTATCTGATCTCACAATTTACTTTCTAGTCTAAAGTCTTTAAAGTTAGATTTTTGCAAGCAGTGTATTTATGGAAAACAAAATAGGTGAAGATTTAAAACCGAAAGACACACTAGTGAAGGAATCCTTGATTATATCCATTATGATGTTTGGGGACCATCCCCTGTTGTTTTGTATGGAGGATCATCATATTTTGTAAATTTTATAGATGATTTCTCTAAGAAGGTGTGGATCTACATGTTGAAGAGAAAGGTTGACGTGTTTACTGTTTTCAAGCAGTTTAGAGCTTTAGTGGAAAAGATCACTCATAGATCCATTAAATGTTTAAGAACTGATAATGGTGATGACTTTATGTCAATGGAATTTGATAACTATTACAAGGAATTTGGTATTGATATGCATAAAACCAATGCCTATACTCCTCAACAAAATGGAGTTGTTGAACACATGAACAAGACTCTTATATAGAGAGCAAGGAGTATGCTTAGTAACGCCAATTTGCAGCAGGAACTATGGGCAGAAGCAGTAACTACAACTTGTTGTCTGGATAATCGATCACCATCAACATCAATAAAATGCAAGATTCTTGAAGAGGTATGGAAAGGTCACCCTTGTAATTATTCTATTCTTAAAGTTTTTGGTTGTGAAGCCTATGCTTTAATTCTGAAACATCGACGTTCTAAACTAGATCCAAAAAAAAAAAAAAGACTTATCTTTGTTGGATATGGTGATGGTATTAAGGGGTACAGGTTATGGGATCCTACGACCCACAAGATCACCATTAACAGAGATGTAATATTTGATGAATCATCTCTCATCAAATTAGTTGTAGATGTTCAAATGAAACAGGAAGAAGTACCTAAGTATCAACAAATTCAGTTTGAAACCAGTTCAAATACAGATGAAAGTGAGCATGAACAAATGTCTGAAGATGTTCATGAAAGGTTTCCTGTAGAGGAAGACATGGTTGATGATAATAATCAACAGAATGTGGATGAGCCACAAACTTCCCTAAGGAGGTCTACGTGGGTCTGAGTTCCTCCAAGAAGGTATGATGATTTTGTTTCATCATTTTCTTTAAATACTAATGATGATGAACCTTCGTGCTATCAGGAAGCCATGAAGGGTTCTAACAATGATAAATGGAAAGAAGCAATGAAGGATGAAATGAAGGCATTAGAGAGGAACATCACATGGGACCTGGTAGAAATTCCAAGAGACAGGAAAACTGTAGGTTGCAAGTGGGTCTACAAGTTGAAGAAGGGTGTTTATGATAAGGTGGAAAGGTACAAAGCAAGGTTGGTTGTGAAAGGATATTCTCAAAAAGAAGGTATTGACTTTCATGAGATTTTTTCACCAATTATTAAGTTTGTTTCAATTTGAATTGTGTTGACATTAGTTGCATTACTTGATTTGGAGTTGGAGTAGCTACATGTTAAGACTGCTTTCTTACATGGAGATTTGGATGAGGAGATCTGCATGGAATAACCTGAAGGGTTCGTTCAAAATCACAACAAGAAATTTGTTTGCAGGCTCAAGAAATCATTGTATGGTCTGAGGCAGTTGCCCAGACAATGGTACAAGAAATTTGACTCTTTCATGGTGATCCAGAATTATACAAGGAGTGAGTATGATCATTGTGTCTACTTTAAGAAATTGAATAATGGCATATTCATTATCTTAGTATTGTATCTTGACGATATGCTTTTAGCAAGCAAAAACATAATTGAGATCAATAGGATAAAGGCTCAGATGGCTAGGACGTTCGATATGAAATATCTAGGAGCAATGAGGCAGATTTTGGGCATGGAGACATTCAAGGACAACATGAACGGTAAACTTTGGTTGTCACAACAAAAGCATGTTGAGAAGATACTTTTGAGGTTTGGTATGAATGATGTGAAACCAGTTTCAGTCCCTCTGGCTTCCCATTTTAAGCTTTCTTCAAGTTTATGTCCTAGTACAAAAGAAGAAAAGGAATATATGTCTCGAATACCATATGCTAATGCAGTAGGAAGTTTAGTAAAAGGACAGATATTTCACATGCATTTGGGGTTGTCAGCAGGTATATGGAAAATCTAGGTAAAGAGCATTGGGCAACAGTGAAATGGGTGCTTTGGTATTTGAGGGGAACAAATGATTACTGTATCACTTATAACAGTGGTTGTGAATTAGTCTGTGGATATGTTGATTCTGATTTTGTAGGTGATTTGGACAAGAGAAGGTCGACTTCAGGGTATGTCTTTACTCTTGCAGGTGGAGCTATTAGTTGGATGTCAAAGCTACATAACATTGTTTCTTTATCCACTACAAAAGCAGAATATGTAGCTGCTTCACATGCTTGCAAAGAGGTAGTTTAGTGAGTTTGGAAGGATGAAGGACAAAGTAAAGTTATTTTGTGATAGTCAAAGTGTTATTCACTTGGATAAGAATCCAGCCTACCACAGTAAAACAAAACATATACCTATCAAGTACCATTTTGTAATACAGGTTATCGATGAACATGGAGTCTCTCTTGAGAAAGTGCATACAAAAGAGAACTGCGCAGATGTGTTCACAAAACCAGTACTTTTAGAGAAGTTGTGATGGTGCTTGGCTTCTCTTGGCTTGCAGAAAAGGTGATGAACAAAAGGAAGGAGCAAGGTATCAGGCTAATTGTTGTCAAGGTGGAGATTGTTGAATTTGGTGACAACGAATTCCTCTAAGGATAGATTTTTGATCCTACTATTTAGCGTTGGTTGTAACTAATAAGACCAAGTTAGAATTGTTGGATTACTGAGAGGGGGGGTTGAATCAGTAATAGTGTAATTGTAATCCTTTTTCTTCAAATGTTATATCAATGTAGAATTATTATCCAATAATGAGAAGTAAGAAATAAACAATCACACACATACATAGTACACCAGTGTTTTATGTGGAAACCTAAATTGGGAGAAAACCATGGAATGTTTTTTCTTATATGTCTTGAAGAATTACATTCATTGGAAGCACCAACTTCCTTTGTTTTTCAGCTACAACTGGAAGGAGGCTCCAACCCCCTAGTTTCTCAGGCTACAACCTGAGGGAAGCTCCAACTCCCCAATTCTCTGGCTACAACCAGAAGGAGGCTACAACCCTTTATGTTCTCCGGCTACAACTGGAAGGTGGCTACAACCACATGTCCTTGCCCCGTCCTACCACCCTGAAGTAAAAGTAGAATGATGGAACCACTGTCACACTATCACTGTGATATATACCGCTGTAAACCTGTACCAATAAATCTGAACCATGCATCAACCTGTAATCAACCTGTACCATAAACAAGTGCATCAACCATGCACCGACCTATACCAAACAACCTGTAATCAACATGTACCATAGACAAGTGCATCCAACCATGTACCAAGTATGTACCAATCATTTGTCAACTACTCATCAATATGTACCAATATCATCAACTTTACACCTCACGTATGTGCCAACTCATCAACTACTTGTCTCAACCATGTACCCAACATGTACATTAACAAAAATCCCTCATCAATTTCATCATCCAAATATTATTTTTAACTCTGTAATAGACCTGGTGTATATTATCACATACCTGAAAACCTTCCTTAACTTTAACAACAAGAGACTAGCATTTTCATCAAACTTTTCTTTAGTCTCACATGACTAGTTTTGGATTAGTCAACAACCCTAACTTGAAATAATCATAACTTTGTACCTGCAATGAATAAAGATTTGAAAATGATACACAATGTTCTTCAGTGTGTTTTATGAAATTCATCCAGGTGTCACTACTTGTAACCTCTCAGAAAATGAGTTATAGAAAAATAGCATACCTTGATTAATTTTAGCTTATTCTATAGAGCGACCTTGTAGAGTGTGCCCCGCACGAAATATTTGTTGAATTGATATGAAACTGTTACATAACATACTAAAGATTGTACCCTAACCAACACATTTGGTCTCATGGAATTTGGATTTGTTATGAAGAATTTATGACGTTTTTACCTGAAAAACCTTTTTTTGACTAGTTTCAGGACTAGCCACAAACCCTATTTTCCACAAAGTGTAACTCCCAAAATACAATGACCCACAAGTTGAATTTTTTACCACAGATACTTGGGTATGTTTTCTCAATGGAATAGAAATTTCACGGTCTGAATCATTATATAAAAATAGTTATAGCAAAAATGGTGATATGCAATTCCTCCAGGTTTTACTACTTGGAACCTCTCAGAAAAGGAGTTATAGCAAAAATGGCATACCTTGCTGAATTTTGGCTTATTCTAGAGAGCGACCTTGTAGAGTGTGCCCCACACGAAGTATTTGTTGAATGGATATGAAACTATTACATAGAATACTACATATTGTACTCTAACCAAAACATTTGGTCTTACTGAATTTGGATCTCTTATGACGAAGTTATGACGTTTTTACCCAAAACACCTATTTTAGACTAGTTTTAGGACTAGCCACAAACCCTATTTTCCATGGAGTGTAACTCCAAAAATACAACGACCCACAAGCTGAATTTTTTACCATAGATACTTGGATATGTTTCCTCAATGGCCTATCAATCTCACGGTCTGAATCATTCTAGAAAACAATTTATTGTGAAAATGGTGAGATGACCTGTAAATAACATACCTTAGAAAGCACCATCAAAAGAATTTATCCTTCCTTGCATTTCGGCCTTCTTTTCTTCACCTTCCCTCATAAATTTGTCTTAGATATCCTTGGTTACCTCAGACACCTATATTTATTCAATATTCTCAAGTGTGATTGAAATGAGAGAGCCCTGCCTTTTATTTATACTCTCCAAGTAGCTTCCTTAAAAACATCTTCTAGGTCACTTGGCCCACTTTCCTTATTTTAGGGTTAACCCACTTCTAATTTCTCCATTAAATTTATTATTAAAATAATTTATTTTGTATTCACTTTGAATTATAATACACTTATCACTTCACTTTATTATTTACCTTTTAAAAACTCTTAAACCACTTTGACTACTTTGACCTTTTGGGGCTTCTAGATGACATATGAGGGTCCTCCAACTCCGTAAGGCCATAACTCTCAAACCATGAGGAGTTATGTGACATTCCACATACCACCAGAAATGGAATGACATGTACTATCCATATAGAATAGTATTACCTTCAAATATAGCAAAAATCATACTGTTATCCATCAAACAAACTTGGGTCCATTACCCAAACCTGGGTTCTCCAACTTCACATGGTCATAACTCTCTAACCGTGAGGAGTTATGTGATGTTATACATACCACCAGAAATGGCATGAAAAGCACTATCCATATAGGATATTTTCCCTAAAAAATTCACTTTCCTTCATCTCATTATTCCATAATTAAGCATGGGTTCTCTTACTCCGCAAAGAGTCTTCCCGTGAGGTCTTTCACCATAAGGGGACCACTTTGGAGTTCATCCATATTTACTTCTTATCAACCATGAAAAAAAAATAATGAGTCATATTTAAATCAAACAATCTTGGGTCCATTACCCAAACCTTTGTGCTATGGGGCTTTCTTCAAGGGTTGACATCAATGACAACCAACCTTAATCAACAAGAATATGGATGAGATTGCATTTAATAATCAGTTTCTTGTGTAAATGTATATAAATTTATGTAAGCCCGTAGAGGCAAATGAGAAATAGGGAGGTTGTGAGAGGATATTAGAGAGCTTGCAAGTCTATTTTAATCTCCATGATTTGAATAATAAGACAACCGATACCTATGCTTGGTGGACGTAGCCCAATGTTTGGGTGAGCCACGTGAAATTTCTGTGTTTCTTATATGTGTGATTGTTGATTATCATATGTGAATTGTGTTTTCTGCATTTGCAATTCTAACACCTTACACATTAAGATGCTCCACTTTCCCACCAAACAACACATCTTGCACGGTTCGATTGCATGTGCGGAATTTGAATTTGCATTCCAGAGATTACATAGTCAGATCTAGAAACCTTAAATACTCATTTTCCTTTCTATTATGTCACCAGTCCCTCAATTCATTTTGCACTCCATTTATTCTCTAAAGCCTTCATTGTCTGTAGCTTCCTTCCTCACTGATTAATTCATTGAATTCATTCCATAAGATTTAAGATTAAGATATGCCTACTGCTACTCATTCGACGAGAAACATCCCCAAAAGAGGGCAGGTGAAGGGAGCTATTGTCTCTTCCCTCGCCCACTCCATCAAATCATTGTTAACACCACCTAAATCCTTCAACTATTCCATGTTTTCCTCTTCCTCTTCTTCAACTACATCAAATCATTTGTGGGTACAATGAATGAATTTGCAGATAAAGATGGGCTTATCTCTATAATGTGTGTTGCTTTCATTACTATTGTTGTAGTGTCCCCAAGGCCGAGCCCCGTTACAGATCATGTTACATGCAAAGAATTGTAAATATGTTCCATAGGCTGGTGAGCCAAGTTTTGTATAAGCTGTAGGCTTATGTGTTTTGTTAGGCCAGAGAGCCTAAGTGTTGAAGGCCAGGAGCCTGTTGTTGTACTTGTAAATATGCAGGTCAATTAATAAAATAAATACCGCCAGTGAAGACCGACCACGATGAAAGAGTGATGGGGGACTGAGCGTCCACAGAGTGGGCAAGGGATCAAGGGGCTAGAAGGTGGGAAAGGGGCTGTGTAAGGAGCCTAGTGGCTAAGCCTAGGGGGCTTAGGCCTGAAATAATATTTTATTATTGTTACTAAAAATCTATGTGCACATTCTTTCATCCTAAGTCCTTTTTGGAAGGACCCGTGATTCCCCAAGTGGTGGGAGAAAGGCGTACAGATGGAACGCATGCAGTTCCCAGGGTGACAAGTGTCAACCCTGGTGCATGCAGATATAAGCCTTGAACAGAACCGTGGGTGGGGGACGCTCCTCCATTCTGAACCGAACCTCTGTGCGTGGAACTGGCACGACCTCTGTCGGATATCCTGATTCATCTCTGAAACCGTTAGCGGTGTTTGCCTGAGGAAAACCGTGTAATACCATCTCCAGAGCTATGAGTCTGTGTCTGTTCTAGTAAACCCGGAAACGCATTCCTGAACCCAAATTCCCTGTGCTGGAATCGAGTGGAAGCATCCTGTGATTGTATGGGAAAACTGAGCTAGCCAGTGCGTGAAGTCTGCTCTGGAATCAGCGCCGTGAGATCATCCTGTGATTGCTGAGGCAGTTGTTGGAAGCATTTGTCTGTGTTCCCTGTGGACTGTTGTGACCACGCAGTACTAGACTGCGTGAGGCTTGTTGGCCTGTGAGCGACTCCTCCAGGTGAGGGAGTGCGCAGAGGGAGAAGAGGACTCTTGGAAGGAACCCTGTAGCTGCCATAGAGCCCGGAGAATTTCGGTCCGGCCTGTTCCTGTAACCCAAGGTAAGGGAGACTGGCAACCGAAGGACTGTCTAGG